>OX155980.1:12726913-12843218 GCA_944548615.1 Micropterix aruncella
AGATATTGAGGGTTAATCTGTAATACAGAGTAACCCTCAATATTTGTTTTAAATCGATATTTAACAAAAATAATAAAATCAAACTTTGAAAAATATCAAACTGTGCCTTAAATTTCGTAAATTATCTAAAAACCTCTCAGCGAATGTTTTACGCGTTTATTGATAACGATGTTAAAACATTGCTTGGCACAAATTCTTGAGTCGGTAAGGATTTTTTTATAACTGATCAATCGTCAAGCATTATGGCAGAGCGCTTTTGCACATTAACAAAATTTTATGTTCTACTATAAATTGGGACGTATTTTGATGCAACGCTCTGTTTGATGTATTTGCTCAACATACAGGATGTTTCTGCAATGACTGTTGTAACGCCAAAGAATGATTCTCTGTAGATAATAAGAAACCAACTCTTTCTGACACCTCTAAATTAGGGTGAAGCGTTTTTTTCATGATATTGAGGAAAAGGTGCGTTTGAGAGAGACTTGTGGAAATAAATGCTAATATTGAGTTAAAAGTGCATTTTAGATATGATAAAAATGTTCTGCTGCGAATTTCAATTACAATCACTTTGAGGTCGTTTAATAAAAATCAATTAATTGAGGTGTTTAAAGTGAATTATCTTTTTCATCGGAGAAAATACAAAATAGCCACGTTTTCAAAAAACAGCCAGATTTTTTATAATAAAAATACAATTGTAAGGTTTAGTATTGTAATTAAAGAATAGTATTGTAATTGCAGAAATATAGTGTTGTAATATATTCTTGCTTAAAATAATGAACTGGCTCATATCACATTATAATTTTTCAAGTTTCCTTTTCAATTTGCATAATATAATATAAGTCCTTACAATTATACTATTTTAATACTGTAACAATCACATTACAATTACAATATACTATTATAATAATTTTTGAAAAATCTTTTAACCCTAAATTGGAGGGAGTTATTGTCAAAAATCCATGCCACACTGCAGAAACATTAGAATCGCTGAGCAATCAGTCTGGTAACTTCCGTTGAAACCGGTCCAAAAGCAACAGATGAATGTTTGTTAGCTCTGGCAGTGCTAAAGTGGATTTGAATCCCGTGTATTTTCGTTTCGTCAATATTGAAATTATGTCGAATACTCTGAGAATGTAATGAGGAAGTCACGTATGTGGAATACGAAGAGAACTACTTGACGGATCGCTAAAGAGGTAGTTCTTCAAATAAAGATCCAAAGCGAATTACTCTCAAATGCAACACTAGAGAGGGTATCGAAAATTAGCATTTCGATTGATCACAGTTTCGTGCAGAATGCGGATTAAGTAGATTTTTGAAAAAAATATTAGTAGCTATTATAATTTAAGATTTGTAGAATAACCGATAATTTTCTATTAAGTGCAATAATTTCTTTATTATTTAACGTATTTAATATTCTTTTTAACAAGATCAATCCTTAAATATCGTGGAATAAAGAAACGGAAAACATACTGTATACATGAATCCTAAATACAAAACCCTCCTTTTTTGGGCAGTCTTATCAAAATAAGCAGAAATTACAATATTTTTTTATTGTACTCATATTACCATTTTTTTCAACTATGGACTATTTACATTATTAAATCCAGTCATTTTGATAATCGGATATAGATTATATTAAAGTTGGTCTTGAATATTTTGTTGGTCTTGAATATTTTGAATAGTTTGCCATTTAGGGTAAGTCATGTAAAATCTGATAATATTACGAGTAACGATTCCTACCATCTGGCTTATTTGATAAATAAATAAAAAAATAAAAAACAACAACGTACATGGATTCCACTGCGCCGTTTCCTGTCTAGTCTCTAATCACGATTAAAATTCCGGATGGTGGACAGAAGCCAGTTTGACTTCCAAGATGAGTTTAAGTGGATCCTGCTTCATTACTTTCTATAATTAATGCTCAAATAAAGCAAAGGAGGCAAAAGTAAACCCCTTCCAACTAGGTAGTTTTAACGACTGAGAGTAAAACAAGTAATAAAAGTATAATAAATTAAATATAACATAACGCTTAAATGCTAATACAATTAAATTGCAAGTCGACAGCAGAGATATGGAATAACATATAATATTTTTTTGAAACGTAATGGGGGGGGGGGGGGATGCAGAAGTGCCAAATCAATAACACATGGCATAATCAAAATAAAAGATATGATGTAAGAATATTTCAAGTACAAAACTTATACGAATATTAAGATTAAGGTCTAAAGTTTAATGTGATAAAAATTTTGATTAGTAATCTTCTATGAATATTAGCGGACAAATATCGATTAGAACCAGCCAACATGACTTTATGATTTAGATTACCATTTTAAAAATAACTTATTTGTGTTAATTTATATATCAATAAATTACCAAAATCTTTAAGCAAATTAAAAAATACAAATTTTTCAGTAAATATCAGAAAACAAATATTAAATATTTAAATAATGAAAATTTGTCAATTTTGTTAAAAACTCAGTAAGTACTGAAATGTTTTGAATTCTTTGGAAATATTCTATGGCTTATTACTTTCAGATTAACTTTGACATTAAATAAGTTACGTTTAGCAAGACATTTTAAATTCACGAGAATGTTCCTAGCAAAAGCATTTTAGAACCTTTAACCTTTTTTCACTGCGGTAATTTTTATAGTATTAGGAAGTATAACAAAACGATACTGTAATTACAATGTACTTTAAACGTTTATTTACCCATACATAATTTATAGCTATATTTTTTATATCTCTGAAATTATTGTGATCATACGAAATGATGATTTTAGTGATTAAGGCATTGAGAATTTTGGAAAGCAATAGCATACTGAAATGTTATAATACTTCCACCCAACTTTTTTAACTTCTCTAAAAGTAACATGGCATATCAACAGACAGAAGGTCATTTGTTTAAAATTTCTTTCCTTGGAAATCTAGTAGCAGTAGTAGTAGTATACAGAGTGGGGGCTTGTATCCAGCCTTTGATGTCACCTGGATCTATAAGATCTTTTGTAATTACTCACTTTGTGGTTGGGTCAGTGGTCTGCTAGTACCCCGGTACTGCTTACCAGTCCATACAGATCACTGACCTTCAAGTTAGGCAGATCGCTAAGTTCGATAAAGGATCGTCAACGATGTGTATGCTGTCATTGGGTTCTTCGCCACATAATCGGCAGTACTTGCTCTCGGTTAAGACAGAATTAAATAGATGTGCTATGTCGATCGTGTCCTGTGAGAAGACCGATAGTGGTTCTAAACTCCTTCTTGCTCATGTCAAGTAGGGCCTTCGTTTTCGTAGGAAGTGGTTGCTCCATCATGGCCTTTACCTGGCGACATCCTTGGCTCTGTTTCCAGGATGCCTAATGTTCCTACTCCAAGCAGTCCCTGATAATTTTCTTACCTATAGCGAAGTGGGCCCTAACAACTAGTTCCACCGGGCATTCCAGTGTGTCCAGTTTTGCCAGTCTGTCGGCCTCTTCATTGCCGGGTATTTCTTGATGGCCCGGTGTCCATATTAAGATGATTTTGTTGGCTTCTCCCAATTTGTTTAGCTCTTGCATACAGTCCCAGACCACAGAAGTTTCTGTGGTGGCTTTAGGCAGAGCGTTTTTACTTAAAGTGATTTTGGAGTTTTATGCATTCCAATATGGCAAACACCTAGGCTTGGAAAAACGTGGCATATTATCCAAGGGGCTTGCTGATTCTGCGGTTGGTTTTGAGTCCGTCCACGCCTGCCCGAAAACATCTTTGGAAATAAATATTGAATGTTTTTGTTTGTTAATAGGATTCGAGGGCCGGGCGATGAGGGCACTAGCGGGGGCACCGGCGCCGGCAGCGCGCTCGAGGACGCACGCTTCAGCGCGTCGTGCGACGCGCACGGCGTGCGTCTGACGGTGGAGCGGGCGACGCGCGGCGACGCGGGCGCGTACCGGCTGCGCGCGCACAACGCCGCCGGCACCGCGACCCGCGACCTGCGCCTCGACGTCTCCGACCCGCCGCTCGTCGCCGGCGACGACCCGCCGCTCTTCGCGCGCCGCCTCAACGATCTCACCGTCAAAGTCGGAACGCGAGCGAGGCTTCTCGTCGAAATCAAGAGTTCCACCGATGCCAAGGTATCATCTTGTACTAGTGATCACAATTAAACTTTCTGGAATTCGATAAATCAAAACAAGTTTGTAATGTTTATACACTTTTTTGAAGTATTTTTCAAGGTATATATAATATATGTTTGTGTGTGTATATTAAGTGTAGTGTAAGGTTCTGATTTCACCCACTTTCATATCTACCTTTCCGGCATATATAAAAGTAGGTGGAACCAGACCTAACTTTATTGACGAAAAACATTTTTGACTTGACAACGTCTTATAATTCGATGGAGCTGGCTGCACGCACGAAAAAACATGACTCATGCGGAGATACCTCGCTCTGAGGCGTTCCATTTATTATATTTATTATTCAATATAAATGCTGCCATCTACCGGTTGCGAAAGAATTATTTACTAACCTCAGTCTAAAATAGTACGAATGAATATCACTAGATTGATTTAAATTATTGACATAATTTTATATGTATTCTTGATATACGGAATGTTATTACTGAACGGACAATTTTCTTGTGGGTACAACGAAGTGCAACGAAGTAAGCAACTTTTATTTTTAAAAAAATAAAAAAGTATGAAAAGCTATCATTACGATGCGCTATCTAGCGGTTGTAAAATGTCGCTGATATTGTTTATTTACGACGTATTACCTACCGCTAGATGACGCAGCGTGCTCAAACGCTTCTTAAACCGTTATTTAACAGTTTGAGATTTCAAACTTTCAAATAAAAAAATAACAATAAACTTTAAACAATAAACAATTATACAATTATACTGCTATACAATAATACATTTACATGTTGTAGTCAAATCGGTGAGTATAAAAGCATATAATTTTGGGTGTTTGTAATAAACAATATCAGAATCTTAAATGAAACTGCTTCAAATGCAACCATTTCATCAGTATTTTCTTATGACGTTGTCACGTTCAACTATCGTCCGACCGATTTTTTTCAAGATTTTAGAGATGTATATTTTTTTTAGTGGTTGTGGACTCCATGTGAAAAAAATGTTTTAACTTTTAAACTAAGTGGTCTATCAAGTTTAAACGAAAGCATAAATAAATGAAAGAACAAGTCATGCCAAAATAAAAGAAATAATATGGAATATCCAATATCCAATAAAATACACAAAACCACACCATACATTTAAAATAAGGAGGTATTTAAAGATATTTTTTTTTCAAAATTTTTCAAAATTCTCAATCTAACGCCCTTGTAACCGTAGACTTTTATTGCTCAATGTTATTCTACATCGCATTAGCTTCTAAAAAATAGCAATATCATCCTTTTAACCCAGATACAACGTTTGCTGTCAGCGGCTAAACAGAAGTACTCCGCAAACGCCATTCATTAATTTATTGCTGTCTACGGGTTGGCTCGTGATTTTACGGTGTTTAATAAAAAAATAAGTTTAATTGTTATATTTTTTTATCATTACAATTGAGACTAACTACGCTATTGCATTATATTTTCGAAATTTCCATCTCGCTTTTGTAAGCACATTGTAGCGGGAAGCTAAACTGTTGTGGTATATTATAAAAAAATGGGGCAATTTTAATCATAGCCAGGTGATTTTTAATAGCATTCGCATAGTTTATTATTCTGTCCTCCAGCTTAGCCTTACTTTTGATGGGATAGGGTTTAAATGCGTTGGCTCATGAACCCCAATAAAAAAAACGTAAAAATGCAAAAAATACTATGTCATGTCGGGTGAACGCGCAGGCCTATCCAGCTGTTGGGATCTTTCATTAAAAAATGCCCTTACGATTCCTGTTTATTGTTTAGGGTTTCCGTCCAATTTCAGGAACATTCCTTATTGAACATTAGTTATTGGCACAACTTTAAACAGCAACGACAGCTCATCTCTTAAGATTTCGAGAAATCTTTTGCTAGGCAATGTTTTTGGCAGTATTAATAGCCGGTCAAAATTTTATTGATAAGAACTGTCTATATATTTCCCTAAAATCTTACTTGAAATGTCAATGACCTTTCTACGAATAGACTTAAATTTAAATTTTTAATCCAGAATTGAGTCAATCCTGGTTTGAGTTTTTATTTCATTAAAATGAGCACATAAAGCTTTTAATTTGATTTCATGGCTGGCTGATAACAACCACCAACTTTTAATCATATTGTTTTTAAAAATGGCAAAAATTATCAACATTTTCCGGCATCAACCTTTAATATAATATGGAAAAGCATTTGCTGATGTAAAATCGTGTTTTTTTTAAATTGTTTTCTCTTTGGTTTTTCGTTTGATTTCATTACGAATTCATTGATTTTATTTTCAAGGTGTATAAGCTTCGTTTTTGTGATGAATAGATGGAGGGTAATCGCTCACTGGCGATGAAGGTCCCCTAAAACTAAATTGTCCTCGTCGAAAGTGAGGGACATCCAACTATTTATCTATTCTGAAGACAAGCATTACAACGCCCAAGTGGTCTGGACTTAGATCCTGTTACTCTTTCGCTCGCGAAGTAAACATTCAGCTGTCACTTTTGCGCGGCACTTTTTCGCGCGTAAAATGGCGCGAGTCAACAACCTTGATATAAACGACTATAACTTGTAAACCAGTACACGGATCATAAAAATAATAACTGTAAAATGATCGCATTGAAATTTGACATATAAAACATTATAACCTTATCTCGTCAAACAATTAAGATAATAATGAATAAATATTACAAAGCTGGCATTTTACGCAGCGCGGAGCGCCCTAACCAATATTGGTTAGATACAATTTTAGCATTTGTAAGCGTCTAACCAAAAATGGTTAACTCAAATCGAGCGGGATGATTAAGACGATCCCTTCAAGACGATTTAATTATCAATCGCGATCGTCCAGGGGGCAGCGCGGGTGCGGGGGCGGCCGCGCCGTGCAATGGTTACTACTTCATGATTTTTCTCGATTATAGGTGACATGGTATCGCAACGACCGTCGCTTGCTGGAGGCCGAACGCGTGCGATTCGCTCGGGACGGCTTGTTCTGGTGCGTGGACGTCGCTCCCGTTGCGGTCGACGACGCCGGACGCTGGACCTGCAGCGCCGAAAACGAAGGTGGACGGGCATCTTGCTCCGCGCATCTCAACGTTCTAGGTTAGTACTTTCTTCAACCCTCTTCTGAAAGAGTTCCTTCACAAATTGCCGTCCCTCTCCTCTCGCTTCAGTTATTATCGTTACTTGAGCAATCGCTCTATCTTGCTGGCTGATAGGCAGTCTTCATTTGCCTTGGCTGGCGGCGCAAATTCGTTATATGTGTAGTAGGTCACTAAGATATGTTGAAATCAGCAGTAATACGATACTATCACCAGTTTGAACTGCTCCGTAGGTTGGCAACTAGCGGTTCCGTGCAGCTTGGGCCATATGATCTGGATATGATGGCTCGGATCAACATACGGTTTAATTCCTATCCGGAAGCCTCCTCGAAGAGGGACGGACCTGGAAGTGGACTCTGTGATCCCTGTCCCGGCTATCTCGTGGACAGGTGGGATCGGATCCCCTGAGGAAACACCTCGTGAGCCACATTAACCAATCGACTGTACATTCCGGAAGTGATCTAATGGGCCCTGTTGCAGTTGGCCACTAAGACTCGTATGTTTTAGGGTCGGTAAAAATCACGGATCAATACCCATCCGGCGGCCTCCACGTATTAATTGCGAGTTCGGGTAGGACTCTGGACTGCGGGCCAGTTTTCCCCAGGAGTCAATATTCTGGCGCTCCTGGACGGTTTGCTCATCTTGCGGCGTCAGTCAATCGATTGTGCATTCTGATTGGCAGTCGGGGGAGTCTGGAAACAGTACTGTCTTATATAGAGCGGGGGTAGTTATTCACCTTCCTGCGACTGCTCTTAAAACGACCAATCGGCTACTTGATTCGTAAGGGAGAGGACTGCGCAAGCGACCTCGAACCTGGAATCAGTCGGGATTCCGGAGTAATCTGGTTGCAACTGGTAGTAAGGGCGCGAGTGTTAACCCACTGGGTGATTAATCTGGTTATCTCGCGGTAAGACGTTTGCTTTTTACGGGCATGCGGCAGAACTTGACGGTGGACTATTTTGTCCTAAGTCTTCTGCGCTCACCTCACGGGAGACAAAACGATCAATATCATTAAAACATCCTGAGGTGACGGGTTCGCCCGTTGTAGTTGACAGCTGTAGTTGTGCTTTCTGGCAAATAACCGGGGGGTGGGGGGTGGTCTGGAAATGGTCTGATACGTTTCCTAAACAGCGGGGGTGCAATCTAACCTAACCTACATACCTTGAAACGATTCGTTGTTCACCCAATCGTGTGATATTAGTAGGCAAAGGGCATTTGAACTGAATTACCGCTAACGGCTTCATTAAAACTCCCTGGGCTGACCGTTGTATCGCAACCCTCAGATGCTCTGTAGGTTATTATGTCTTCAATGATGCGAGCTGTATATCAAACTTTATGTCTAATACACTAACACTCCGTCACATACAGTTTAATCCAAACATCATTTACATATATAAAACGCCTAAATGCGTATAATATATATACCCTAATGCACAAACTAACTCACTTAATCATTACCCAAATGTACCTCACATTGCATCATTAAGCATTGCACCATTGACCAAATTCAGCATACTCGTAGGTTCATTTTTGGTATTATTTTAATGGCAGTCATGTATATTCTAGTACCGCGTAGTAAACGGGAATTAATTATTTATTTATGCGCCACCACTATTGAGAATCCAGATTAGATAAATTATACGAGGTTTGTCCGAAAACTTCGTTTAAACAATTGATAGGAACGCGTAAAGCGAACAGGCGGGAGGGGAGGGGGGGGGGGGGGTTGATCGGCTGGATTCCCCATTCTATAGGATTTCCATGTAGCGCAGTCTGATCCCAAGCCCTCTACGAGTTAGTTGGTTCTGTCGCTCACTCTTTGCACTTAGCCGAACGCGTGCGATTCGCTCGAGACCTAAAGGGACCGTGCAACTTGGGCCTGCTAGCTTGCTTGTGTTCTTAAGGTCGACCGAACTCACGGTTTTGCTTCCACTCTGTAGCCTTTTCAAAGAGAGACTAACGTGGAAAGGTCTCTGGGAATCGATTCGATCTGGGGAACACCTCAGAAGGAAACGGGTAGTTTGCACACCGTGCGTTCTCAGCTAGACGATTGTTAACTCCGGCGAATAACCGAGGGAGTCTGGTTACCTACGCAGCGGGGGTTGTTATAGTCCTGATGTCAGTCATCTTTGAAACAATCCGTTGGCCACCCGATCCCGTGTGAGAGGCGGGCAAAGGGCGCCACGGTTCGCTATAAATTAGTACTAAATTACCGCTAACATAATGTAGAGGCCGCGCACGCGACTTTGATTCTATGACCAGACTGGAGGATAGAGAAATTCGTCCAAATCTGGTAGGGCGTATGGTTAGCCTTTTGAATCACTTCCCAGTGCCTCACAGTAAGGCGTTGGACACTTATTTACTGTTGTCGTAGTTAATCTTTGCCAGTCCCTAAGCCTTTACTTTCAGGCTTGAGTGACAGCATGTGGATATAACTTCCTGGGGTAGCGGGGTCTCCTGTAGTAATTGACCGAATTTGACGTGGGAGGAGCGGTAGACCGAATATGGTGGTGGATCGGATGGAGAGGATTCCTAGATAAAAAAAATAGGCTTTCATACGCACTTACTGGACAAACCTCGTACAGATCCCGAAGCAATCTACGTTCGAAAAGTCATGCATTATCCAAGTCGGAGAGGCTAGCATAATATGTCGCCGGCCCAGCGGTTTACAACACAATATGCGATAACATTTGGGAATGTCAGTCATTTGACCCTTTTAAAACGTTATTAAGTCATTTGGACATTACAGACATTACAGACATTTTAAAAATAATTTATTAGAGGAATATATTATAATGTTCCTCTAACTATAAGTTAGTTAGGGGATTATTATATTTGTAAATAGGATAGAAAACGAATTTACCGCGTGAAATGTGTAGGACCCGACGTTTCGGTGACGTTGCAGCCGCCGTTGTCTAGGGTAGGCTAAAGAGCTGTCAGTCCGTTGTTTTGCGGGTAGGCCGCAAACCGCTGCCGCCACTGCGTAGGTTATAACGGTGGTGGGGGGCCGGGCTCGGAGCGCGGGAATTTTGAAAATCCGTCTTGCACACAACACTCACTGTATCCTGTTTTACGTCTTTGCGTTCAGCGTTCGGCGGCGGGAACATTTTAAGAAGAGGGTTCCACGTAGAAGAGAGTTTGTAGCTGTCGTCTCTATTGAAGTTCGGAGTTCTTCTTATTTCAATGGCTTCCCGGATCATGCGAGGAAAGTAGAATTGTTCCTTGGATAGAACAATGGGATTTTGAAACTGCATCCAGTGGTTACTTCCGCCATCCAATATATGTTCGCAGATCGCCGATTTTTCTCGCTGAACGTTTTTAACAGCTTTGATGTGTTCTGTCAGTCGCGTGGCTATGGGCCGTTTCGTTTGTCCAACGTAGGCTAGACCGCAGCTGCATTCGACTTTATACACACCCGGGGTTTGCAGTGGTATTACATCCTTTACAGGCCTCAAAATTCGCGCTATATTTTCTATCCTATTTATAATGTCAAACAACCGCGATAGTCTTCGATTTTATATTATTTTTGTATTGATAAATGCTTCTTTTGTGATGATTTTAAACTTTCTTTGTTCTTTCTTGTGTCTTGTATTTTTTTATGTGTTCTGTTACTTATTGTGTTTTTCTGATATATTAAAGTTACCTAAGATTTTTTTATATTGATTTCTTAGATTCCCCTTGTTTCGACATATTTAATAATATAAAACAGATAGCAATAAAATGAATTTAAATCTGAATTAGATTAGATCAGTAGTAATTTTGCAGTAAGGAAGCAATAACCATTCTATGCTTTCGGCCGTAACTCAGTAATAGCAGGGACCTACTAAAGACAGATAGCGAGCCATATGGCTGTTTGCGTCGTATATTCGTAGGCTAAAAGCGAAAGCTTGCGTACCGTTGTCATAGCCCCAAGCCGAAGTCTATATTTAAAATCTCTTTTATATCATCGCCAGTTGCGCGACGTTAGGTTCGACTTCCATCTCGGTGGCACAATTTAGGGCGCCTGTAAACTCGAAAATTATTACGATATTTAAAAAATGGGTAAACAAACTGACAGTGAAGGGATCATGAAACAATATCAGACCTAACAAGTCACGATGATAAATATTGAGAAAATTAAAGGAATGAAATTATTAAAAAGGAATTGATTTATTGGCCTTATATTAACCGGAGTTGTTACTTTAGAAATCGGAATCTGTTATTTTTTGTTTAGTCTCTTGCCTTTTTTATTTTGTTTTCATGTTTTAACGTATATTGAGATAATTATAGGTTAATTATAGGTAACGTATATAAAGAGATAGGTTAATTAGTGGTAACGTATAATAAGAGATAATTATAGGTATAATTATAGGTATATCGAATGATATGTTAGCTCTAAAATATTGCCTGCAGGCAATAAGCACGCAATTTCTTAAGAATAAAGGGTTTTATTATTATTATTATTTTTCTTTGTTTTAGTTCCAACACTATTTTATCTTAGTTATAAGTAAAATGCAGGACGACTTTATTCAAATTCTCATTCTTATTTTGACTATTTTAAATTTATTTATTTATTTATTTATTAATTTACAATAACTTTATAATTATGTCATATACACACCATTAACATACTATGGTTGATTTGGGAGAGATTGAGCACATCCTATGGTGAATATGTCTATCCGCATTCCTAACTAGGTCAGAGACCCGTATCTAGGGATGCTGAGAATTGCTTTGTTTTTTTTTTTCTGATTTGAATTTATTTGCTGACATTTTAATTTTCCGCTTCTAAATTTAATTTAATTATTTAATTTAAGTATTTAGTCATTTTTAACATGGTTTTGCAATTCTTTTATTATGTGCATACATGGAATATATGCCAATTTTATATACACGGTATTGTTCCAAGCACATATAAAAATAAATATTTATCTTAGAACAGGTCCCGGCCTGGTTAGGTGACGTTGCCACTAGACTATGTGATGTATTCTTTTTTTCTGCTTTTGATTCAATTTTGTAAGTATTTTTGTGCATAATTCCTAAGCTGAAATTGTTTATTATTTTTTTTTTGTAAAATTATGCAAAATTACTTTTTTACCGGACACAAATAAAACCGTACCGTTTCCTAGATATAATATTTATCTAAATTGCATTCCATCAATAAGTATCCCCTGAGTCCCTATCAATAGAAATATTAAGTTTAAAAAAAAATATTTTCGTGTTTTTCACGAAATAAAAATAAAAATCCGATTTATACAAGCACTTTCCAAAATTTCGTCTAGATGAAGTGATAAATCGATGAGTCACTGTTCTATCTATTGGCGATATAATGCGATAATATATTTGAAATCGATTTCCAGATTCTATTTTTATCCTTTTTTCGACATAACTGATTTTTAATCAGGTAGGTATGTATAATAATCGCGATTTCTAAGTTCGATTTTCAATTTCTTCATTTTCTACCCATCATTTTAAATTTGTTTCTTATTAAGCTCGTCAACCTATAAAGTATTAGGAAATTACTTACAACAAAATCTAAGATATTTTGCTTCCAGTAAACTATTCAAATATAATTGGATTTAAAAGCTTTTAATTTTTTTAAAGGCTGCCATTTAGAAACAAATCGGGGGATATCTCTCAGCAGCTTTTGAAGGAGCAGTGGGTATAGAAACACGCAGACAGACATTTCCCTGAAATCACTTTATTTTAGTCTCAATATCTCGATATGAGACAATCCGGCGCAAACTCGACTTCTAAATTTTGCTCGATCGCTAACAGACTTTCCATACTTACATACTTCGTGTAAAACGATGTATTTTTTGTGAAAGCCTAAGAATTATTTTGGTAAAATTTGTAACTATGGGCAACATTCTAATTAAACCATTCGTTATATGTCAATTTGAAATCCAGCGATATTGGTGGGAAATCTTTCACTGATGCCACATCCATAGATAGAACCATAAAACAATAAATAGCAGATGAAACGGCGTGAAAATACTTTTCAGTTACTGTGACTCGATTTCCATGTGAAAATAAAAAGAATTTTACTAATGCAAATAATAACCGCATGTCTCCTACTCGACGTACATTCAGACCACAACGAAATATAAACGCGATTTATTGATGAGCATTTTGGCAGTCAACCAATACTGTGTTTTTAGACTGCCTCAGATCGATCATTTAAGCGGAAATACACGAGTTTCTTTAGAGTAAAAATAAACAAGCTGTTTTCTCCGGCTTTGAATTGTAAGAGTTATAAATTTATGTTTCGGATGAGGTTACAATGTCAAATTTTTGTTTTTTAATTCCTGGGTAATGCTTTGCATACTCTAATTGAGAAATACGAACAAAGGAGTAGGCTACTCCTTGCAATAAACCATATTGTTATTGGAGGGTAGACCCATGATGTGGGCTTTATGTATTATAATTACTTATATGACAGCTCTTTTCAATTCGTTGCGGGTAAAACGTTATTTATATACGACAATAATGTCGATAGTGGTTGGTTTTACTTGGTGCGTTGCATGAAAGATGGGAAACGAAGGGCTGTAATCGACTCACCAGGCGGGTATCACGTAGACCATCAGTTGTTATTTTGCTTTCGTTTCGTGCTGACTATATTTTTATTTTGTATAATAAAGAATAAGTAGTGATAACAGTAATAATAAGATAATATTATTATTATTTATTAACAGAAATTTCTCGTCAAAGACCTAATAATTAAAACATATAAAACTCAAATACCAAAAACACATTATAGGTGGGACGGGGCACGCGAAAGGCCACGTAAAGTTGTCAATGAGATAAGCATTCAGAATCCGATACTTATGTAGGCTCCTAGCGTAATGATGCAGATGTTTAGCATACCGCTTCACCACCACCACCAATGATGATAGCTATATACTCTAAAGTACAGTATATAGCTGATGTCTGAGCTAACAAAATAGAAGAAGTATTTTTTCAAGGAGTTATACTTTGCTATGAAAAATAGTTTTGATTTGAAAAGCGAAAAGTTTTGTTCATATTATGTCGTAAAATATCAAACGTACTACTTTAAAATATGCTTTAGTCGACTGACCAATATCGATTTTCAGACAAAAATTAAAAAAAATATGGGTCATCGCTTTAATTGTTCAATTATAAAACTTTAAAACGGCACTAGTGGCCGTTTTATACCGACTCAATAAACAACTCGTCACTGTTCAGTCCCCTTTTACAGATAAAATTACGGTTTAACCTTTCCCGAAACCTAACTAACAGGGAAAACTATCTTCTAACCAACAATGACAACTAAATTATTTTTTTCCAGCGGTTCTTGAGTTTATCGCGTCCTAAGAGTCACAAATAATATCTAACAACCTCACGCACGGCGTTTTTCATCCACTTACCATTTAACTTGCCCCTGTTCAGCCCCCTTTTTAGGTATATTGATTGCATTACATACATAGTAACTTTCCCCAAAAGACATCCGTCAAGTGGTCCTTAAGTTTAACGCGATCAAACGGACAGACAGAAAGACAGGTTTTTGTGGGCTTTGTTTTGTAATTATTTATATGAATACAATCTTTACATTACATAATAATGGGATAAATATAACACATATTGCATTACATTATATTGCATTACATCCAACAAAATCGGCTAGATTATTATTATGCATTGATTTGTTATATTATACAGATAGGAAAGTTTTAAGGTGCAATAGCAATAAGTATAGCAAAGACGATAAAAAGGCTATATTTCCATATACGAATAGGAATACATTATACGATAAAGGTTTAAAAAACTAGGTTTGTTAGGAGAGGTAAAATGTATATCTGATGATGACTCCTTAATCGTGAATAGCCTCGGAGCATTTCTGACGTAAGAAACTATCGTTTCCTAAGTATATGATATACGATAGTATATGAATACGAATATGGAGATTACTGATTGAGAGCTTATTATCCTTACTGGAACTTTTTAAAAGACTATGAATCAATAAAGGAGTAAAGTGTCGCTTAAGAGGCTTTCCCCTTTTTGCAAATTTACCCGAATTTCGGACCTTCACTCAATTTTGAAGCGATTCTGTGACCAAATCGTCTGTCTCAATCATCTTTCCAATCAACCAAATCATCTGTCATAATCTCCGTCCATGATAAATCGTCGGCGCGTAGGAACCTCATATCCAATTACGCACGCTCAGGCGAATGAGCAGCTCATTCATCTGAGCGTGCTCAGAGGAACAAAATAAAAGTTTATGTCAAACGAGCATCAGCATGGAAATAACGAAGCCCAGTATGCCCTCAGCTTAGTCTCGAAAGATCCGTCCAAACTGAACGCCGTCCACACTGAACGCCGTCCACACTGAACGCCGTCCACACTGAACTGAGCGCCTTTGACCACGGACAAAAATCAACAAAGTACGGGCTCGCCCAGAGCGCGCACGGAGGTTTTCGGGGCTAGCGTGCTCAGGCGTCCGCACTTGAACGGCTCGGCCAAATGAGCCGCTCATTCGCCTGAGCGTGCTCAAGTGGGCATCGCGGCTCACAGCCATGAGCGCGCCGACACATTTTGTATACTCACGACTTAGGAGGCGGTAGGGAGATAGAGAGGAAAAAAAAGAGAGATAGAGAGAGGGGAGCGGGGGGGGGGGGGGGGCGCACGATCTACGGGCTCCGTGTTTCTACTATATAAACACACACAAATTATATATTCCTTATGCGAACTGCTACTGTATCACAACTGCACTCACAATGCAAGTTTTATTGCTAAATAAACCGTAGTTTTCAATTCGATGGACGCCTTTACGCCTAAAGGACATCATCGATGAAAGACCATAAAATTCTTTTTTGCTTTTAGATTTTAACGAGTTTTAGCAGCGGACAGATTGATTTTTAACAAGTAAATTACTACTTGTGTTAATCGATTTGGATGGGGAGATGAGATAAAGGTTGTGACACGATTGCTGTTTTCCCCGATAAATTCGCATTGCACTTTAAGTAAACAACAATACACACACGCATAAGATGCATGCAGCGCCATCTTGATGCAATTCACAAGCTTTGCAAGCTAGGACTGTCATATACGACATACGACTATCGTAGTATCTACAAGCGTACATTTGACACCGAATCCATTGTCGGCTAGTCGATTGCCACAAGTAAATCTTGTATTCAGTTATGAAAATGGATTTTAGGAAAAAGAATAATTTTAATTAAGTCGGTAAAAATAAAGAAAGATCAAATTATAAACCAGGATGCTAGGAAAATTAATACAATAATTTATTTGGGTATTATGCAATTTTTAATACACAAAATCATGATTAACATTGGTAATTAAATTCCGTACGTAAAAACGCGGACACTTAGCCACATTAAATCAGATCCGTTTAACTAGAAATTAAATCTAGTATTTTATAAAAATACTGTAACAATTATTCAAATTAATAAAATAAATGTAAATTAAGCACCGGAAGCCAAAACGAGTCGAGTAGGCAATCAGTATGGAAGCGGTATAATGAGACGGCCATCTTTCCGGCTCTTCTTTTTCGAATTCGCAATTCAGCTGGTGCGGTCGATATTAATTGAGAATCCCGTGGTGCACGTAATTGGATAAATTAACCCGGTGAGTTTTGAAGCGGTTGTTCAATATTTAAATACAAGATGAATCCTTATCCGTTCGGGTGGGAAGGGATGGATTGAAGAATGAGCCGACTCCCTAGGATTGGGCAAACTGACTCCTCATTTTCCTTCCCTCCCACTTATTGCTCCTGTATAATTACAGGGATTCTCCTATCGGATTAATCTTCTCCGTTGGACCATTCTCCCGCCGATCGACCTAACGCGTCGCAAGACGGTCGACCGCGGCCAACGAGGACATCATCGCACGTACGAGAGTGCCGCCCGTCGCATGTACATCGCCCGCCGTTTCCCGTGGGCAAGCAAGGCGTAGACCGGGAAGAGGAAGAACGGGGATCGGCCAGCCGAGGAGAAACGCGACTCCGTCGAAGATCGTCACCTCCTACATTCCCGTGTCCCCACGTGCTTCAATCCATTAATTAGTTTAAAATCCAATACTTGGTAAGCCGACCCTGGATAAGGATCGCACGTCGTTTGCTCTACTTTTAATGATTAGTGTTATATTCTCGTATCGGGGACTAAGATCCCAATAAATCGAATTGTAATAAAAACAAGTGACTTTTACTAAGGTGATTCTAGTTTCTACAGGTTACTATAGATTCTATAGGTCACCAAAGGTATTCCCCAACTAACTATGTCACAATTGGCGCCCAGCAAAATTATCTAAGTATTGGATTATACTAAATCGTAAATCTAAATTAAAAAACCATAAAAAATTAAAAATTCAAATTTCTATTAAAATACTACCCTAATACTACTTAAACACCAAAATTATACTACTTAATGCTACATCTAGTTATTACTAATAGCTGCTACAAAAAATACTAAGCATACTACGCTGAAATACTAAGTAAATTCTACAATAAAACTTCAACAAATTCAAACTTTTTATTAAAATCTTAAAATTAATAGCACGTGGAAACACATTCCCAATTTTTCCTTTCAGATCTGTCGCAAGCCGGTGGGTAAGTCACTCATTGTTCAGGCTATTTCTTTTCAGTCGGACGAAGTAGGATTTATCATCTTCTAATATTGAACAACAGCTAAATCAATATGGCTATCAAATATAAATTATTGCGTAAAGCAGAGCTCGAATTCGAAATATTGATTAGAGACGGTAAACTGGCTGAAAAGGTGGAAGAAAATATAGTAATTTTGCGGGATCTGTTGGACAAAGAACCGGTTAAATCAATTTTATATAACGAAGAGTCAAAAAATGATATAATAAATTCATTGTCGCGGCTTAAATCCGACATAAAATTATTAAAATCGAACACGGAGCAAGTCAATACTGAAATATTCCAGGAAAACTTCAATTCGTTATGCCGTAGATTCAAAATGAGTTTGAATATGCCGAAAGAGCTATCGCTCCTTTGGGAATACATAGAAGACTCGTGGCAGGAGTTGTCAGAACCTAAATCGGGAGTATCGACACCCATTTTTCATACAGCGCTCACACAAACAGTACCGTCAAGCGATGACGATGAATCAAAACATATTACAATAAATACAGTAGATACAAAATTAACATCAGCATTAATGGTAGAGAATACAAATAATCCATTGCATAATAAAATTGCGACCATTAAAGGGGTCGACATTTCAAAGCTCCGTTTGTCGTACGATGGTAGCAGCTGTGTCTTCGAATTCCTGGAGAGAATCGGTGAGTTAGCATCTAGTAGAATGATCGCAGAGACTTCATTATTGCGGGGGTTGCCGGAACTCTTGAATGGGCCCGCGTTACTGTGGTATCGTCAGGTGCGAGACTCTTTAGTCTCATGGGAACAGTTTCAACAGCTGCTGAAACAAAAATTTCAGCCTGAAGATTACCAATTCAGGTTATCTAAACAAATATATGTTAGGACGCAAGGTAAAAACGAAACCGTTGCAGACTACTTCTACTTAATGCACACCTTATTCAATCGTCTGGCTAGGCCCATGTCGGAAGATCAGCGACTAGAAATACTGCTGCGGAACGTTCGGCCCGTGTATTCGAATCAGGTCGGGTTGAACGAATTGGATTCCGTCTCAAAACTGCAAACTTTCTGTGAACGTTTGGAGAAGAACCATCTCCGTTCAAAGTTCTTCGCAGAAACACCGGCGGATTTCTTGTCGACGGGTTCTAAACACTCCGTGGTCGGGGAGAGAGTCGCAGACAGGCCAATGGTAGATAGTCGGTTAGATCATCCTGAAAAAAGGGATAACGTTAATAATCGGTCGCGAGTTTACGCGGTAAAGTCGTTTGGCAGGAGGCAAACCTGTTTAAGGTGCGAAACGAATGATCATCAATACTGGCATTGTCCGCGCAAGGAGGAAATATTTTGTTTCAGATGTAAAGCGCCCGGACAAAGAATTCCAACCTGCAGTAACTGCAAGAATAAAGGTGCAGTAAATAGCCATAATCAGGATAGGTCAGGAACTCCTACGAATTATCGTACTGATCAAAATCAAAAAAACTAGACATAGGCACTACTAGCAATCAGGTTCACGGGAGGCAGATTTGGTCACGAAACGTCAATAGCAAGACGTATAAGAGTGACGGATCAATAGATCTTCCTACGGAGCTCCAGAAATCGATAATTCAAATAAATTGCTCTCAAACTGTTAGTAGCGCCGAAAAATTATTATATTTAGAAGTATGTTTTGGAAAAGTTTCATTAAAAGGTTTGTTAGATTCTGGTTCCACTTTAAATATAATAGGATCGGAAGCCCATATTCAAATAATTAATCAAGGATTCAAAATAGAGCCTTGTAAACCATTTTTTGTGACGTCTGCAAATGGAGTTAAATCTTTTTGTAGCGGTGCACTAAGACTACCAGTAACAATTAAAGGTGTTACGATAGTGTGTATATTTTACATTATTCCAGCCATAAATATACCATTGATTCTAGGTATAGATGTCTGGGAAAAATTTGGCCTAATTCCTAATGATATGCAATTTTTAAGAACTTGTAATACTTCGGAGATCAATACTTGTCGTTTAATCGAACCTATAATTACCGATTATGAGTATTTAAGTGTAGAACAGCGGCTTATTGCCGATAATATCATTCAGCAATATCAGGATATTTCTAGTGAGAAGATTGGGTTAGGAAAGACATCTCTGATTGAACATGTGATAGATACCGGAGACGCGTTGCCAATTAAACAACGATATTACCGGCTTTCACCATCGAAATTGGAAGCATTAAATAACGAAGTGGATAGGATGCTGAGTTTAGGCGTCATTGAGCCAGCAATAAGCCCCTGGAATAATCCCGTGCTAATGGTTCCGAAATCTGATGGATCTTATCGTTTCTGTCTTGACTCGCGAAAATTAAACGCGGTAACAAAAAAATATGCGTACGGTCTGCCATATATCACAGATATATTGGACAGCCTGGGAGATTCTAGGTACCTCAGCTCAATCGACCTTAGTTCTGCATTTTGGCAAATCCCAATTTCACCAGAATCAAGGCCAAAGACAGCGTTCACAGTACCATTCCGGAACTCGTTTCAATTTTCTAAAACCGCGTTCGGGGTTTCCAACGGCAGCGGGATTCTTCAATCCCTCATGGACTCGCTGTTTGGTTCCGGATTTGAGAGACGCGTGTTCGTATATTTAGACGACATTATCATTACAGGAACCTCATTTGACGAACATGCATCGCTGTTAACTCGAGTGCTAGAACGGTTAAAGTACGCTAATCTATCAATAAATTTTGAAAATTGTAAATTCTTTAGGTCAGAACTCAATTATCTCGGCCATGTCGTTGATCGTTTTGGATTGAGAGTCAATCCAGACAAAGTTGCCGCAATTACTGCATTTCCGACTCCAAAATCTAAAAAGGAGTTGCGTAGATTTCTCGGAATGGCCAGCTGGTATAGGCGATTCATTGAGGGATTCGCCACAGCAGCTGCCCCGTTAAATCAATTGACGTCCACTAAACCTGGTTCACCGAAATTTTCCTGGAATCCCGTAGCTGAAGCCGCTTTTAATAAATTAAAAGCAGCAATATCATCAGCACCGGTCCTGGCGTGTCCTAACTACTACCTGCCGTTCAGAGTATACGCGGACGCCTCGGCTTACGGGACAGGCGCTGTTTTGACGCAGGGCAACGGCGAAGAGGAAAGGCCGGTGGCATTTTCAAGTCGGACCCTAACAGCGGCTGAGAGACATTACTCAGCGGTGGAACGAGAGGCCCTCGCAGTTTTACACGCCGTTGAACAGTGGAGGTGCTATTTAGAAGGCACAGCGTTATTTGAAATTCATACAGACAGCGCAGCCTTAAAATGGTTTCTTTCGATTGATTCGCCTACAGGTCGGTTGGCTCGATGGGGGGTTCGTCTCTCTCCGTACAATTTCCGTATAGTCCATCGGAAAGGGAGTGAGCAGAAGGTCCCAGACGCGTTATCTCGAGCTCCACTCGTAGCAAGTGTCAGCGTTTCTGAAACAGAGGATACCTGGTTCAAGAAGCAATACCTAGGTGTGGCAAATAATCCGATCGCTCATCCTAATTGGACGATTAAAAATGGCAAACTTTACCGATATAGTAAAGCAGACGGGGAAGTTGATCCAGAATTTCAGTGGAAGGAGGTCGTCATGTTAGAAGATCAAACCCGGTTGTTTAAAGAGTACCATGATAATCCAACTGCCGGTCATCTCGGGGTCTACAAAACATATAACCGATTAAGGCAACATTACTATTGGCCAGGGTTGTATCAAACGGTCGTCAAATATGTAGCAAATTGCAATACCTGCATGGCCACTAAACATGTAACAACAGGTCCATTGGGCACTATGAATTCACCCAAAAAGTGTAGTCGCCCGTTCGAATATATTGCCTTGGATATTCATGGCCCCATGGTGTCATCAAGCAAAGGAAACCGTTATATTTTGCTTATAACGTGTTGTTTTAGCAAGTATACCATTATAATTCCATTGAAAGAGGCATCGTCGAGCAAAATGATTCCTTTAATTAAAGAGAAGGTGTTTTTAATTCACGGTGTCCCCAGGGTAATCCTAACCGATAACGGTAAACCATTTATTTCTAAAGAAATGAAGAAATTTTTTGAGGAGCATAAAATTCCCCAAATATTTAACACCCCATTTTATACCCCTCAGGTCAACCCCGTAGAAAGGTACAATCGTACTCTAAGTACCATGCTATGCGCTTACGTGGGTAGATATCATAAATCCTGGGACATACATTTACCTGAGTTCCAGTATGCGTTGAATTCTGCCAAATCCGAATCTAGTCGTTTCAGTCCGAACTTTTTAGTTTTCGGTCGGGAACTGGTAACATCCGGCGAGGTTTATTCCGCAATGACGGCAGCGGAAACGCAAACTGTCCTCATGTCACCGGAAGAAGACGATCGAATTGACAGATTGGGTCAGCTGGAAAAGATTTTTCAAATGGTTAAGGCCAATTTGAAGAAGCAACATGAGAGGAATAAGCACTCTTACAATAAGGGTCGCCGTACTCCGGTTCTGCAAAAGGGCGATGTTATTTGGAAAAAGACGCGTTTCCTTTCTAATAAAGGGAATAATTTCTCGGCTAAACTCGCCCCAAACTTCGAAGAGTTCCGCGTAAAGGAAAAGTTATCCGACAACGTCTATATATTGGAGACGTTGGCGGGGAAAGAAGTGGCAGGTACACATCATGCCAAAGATTTTAAAATCCCTGGAAATCTAACTCTGGATCCCCAAAAGTCTCCAGGTATTCAGATTCAGGATCCCGATCCATCGCAGTAATCATTTAAAATCAAATAAAAAAATAAAAAAATAATAACCTTAAAATAGACTGTCAACTGTCATCTAATATGTTCATAATTCATTAAAATATTAAATAAAATTGGGTTTACCTTGTCATTCGGTGTTTGTTCAGCGACTTGTATAGTGAGCGTTTTTTTTTTGATTATTTTATACGTCATAGTGTTGTTTTCCGAATGTAATCCATGAAGCAATTTCTGTTGTGATGTTATTCATCATATCCACAAACATTATATGGTGGTTGTTATTAGGTTGGTGTAGTTAGACTGGAACATTGGAACATCGAATATGGGTCCAGTGCACACAACAGGTTGCCGCAGTTTCAGTGGAACCAATGCGACAATGCGTTCGTTCTGAAAAGTAAAGTTTTATTTAAGTAGCAGTGCAGCAAAGCGTTCTAGGCAGGAAAGTGAGGCTTCGATGAGGTGTCAACGAAATTGGTGTGACACAGTAACACACGTTATTTAGGGTTTCAGTGTCGAATGAAAGGATCGGTATGCCTATTGGATTGGCTACCGTAATATAGATAGTGATGAATGCAGAGATTTATGAGTGAAAGAATGTAAGAGCTTGTATGAAAGATTAATTACCGAGCTGTTCAACGTTCTTCTTGGGCTAATCCTTAAAAGTAGGTTCCTTGAATCGAATAAGGGCTTATCCTTGAATAGAATAAGGAAGGATTGGATCCCGGGTCGGACGCGTGAGGGGCGCATCGTTGACCCAGAGTCAGGTGAGTTCACAGGTTATAATCAGCGCGTGTTTAAAGCTGTCAAACTTGGGAAGCGTATAGGAATGTTGAATGTTATGGTACTTACGTGAATTAGGCGAAAATTCCGCTGCTTCCGTGAATTTTCGGTTCGAGGCGGGGGGATTGTGACACGATTGCTGTTTTCCCCGATAAATTCGCATTGCACTTTAAGTAAACAACAATACACACACGCATAAGATGCATGCAGCGCCATCTTGATGCAATTCACAAGCTTTGCAAGCTAGGACTGTCATATACGACATACGACTATCGTAGTATCTACAAGCGTACATTTGACACCGAATCCATTGTCGGCTAGTCGATTGCCACAAGTAAATCTTGTATTCAGTTATGAAAATGGATTTTAGGAAAAAGAATAATTTTAATTAAGTCGGTAAAAATAAAGAAAGATCAAATTATAAACCAGGATGCTAGGAAAATTAATACAATAATTTATTTGGGTATTATGCAATTTTTAATACACAAAATCATGATTAACATTGGTAATTAAATTCCGTACGTAAAAACGCGGACACTTAGCCACATTAAATCAGATCCGTTTAACTAGAAATTAAATCTAGTATTTTATAAAAATACTGTAACAATTATTCAAATTAATAAAATAAATGTAAATTAAGCACCGGAAGCCAAAACGAGTCGAGTAGGCAATCAGTATGGAAGCGGTATAATGAGACGGCCATCTTTCCGGCTCTTCTTTTTCGAATTCGCAATTCAGCTGGTGCGGTCGATATTAATTGAGAATCCCGTGGTGCACGTAATTGGATAAATTAACCCGGTGAGTTTTGAAGCGGTTGTTCAATATTTAAATACAAGATGAATCCTTATCCGTTCGGGTGGGAAGGGATGGATTGAAGAATGAGCCGACTCCCTAGGATTGGGCAAACTGACTCCTCATTTTCCTTCCCTCCCACTTATTGCTCCTGTATAATTACAGGGATTCTCCTATCGGATTAATCTTCTCCGTTGGACCATTCTCCCGCCGATCGACCTAACGCGTCGCAAGACGGTCGACCGCGGCCAACGAGGACATCATCGCACGTACGAGAGTGCCGCCCGTCGCATGTACATCGCCCGCCGTTTCCCGTGGGAAAGCAAGGCGTAGACCGGGAAGAGGAAGAACGGGGATCGGCCAGCCGAGGAGAAACGCGACTCCGTCGAAGATCGTCACCTCCTACATTCCCGTGTCCCCACGTGCTTCAATCCATTAATTAGTTTAAAATCCAATACTTGGTAAGCCGACCCTGGATAAGGATCGCACGTCTTTTGCTCTACTTTTAATGATTAGTGTTATATTCTCGTATCGGGGACTAAGATCCCAATAAATCGAATTGTAATAAAAACAAGTGACTTTTACTAAGGTGATTCTAGTTTCTACAGGTTACTATAGATTCTATAGGTCACCAAAGGTATTCCCCAACTAACTATGTCACAAGGTGTTAAAATTATTTATTCACATTTAAGTAAAACATTTTTTTATTTCGTTTCAGTTCCGAAAGCCTATAAGCGTCCGGAATTCGTCGAGGAGCTTCGGGCTCTTCTCACGGAACAGGGAACAGTATCACTCGAGTGCAAGGTTAATAAATATTTTTTTAATAGAAGTATTTAATAAAAAAACTTGAAATTACCTCCATCGTCGTTAGCTTTGTATGCTTTGTCGAGTTGCATCTGAGGACGTGGCATTATTTTACTTATTTATTTATTTTTACTTAATTTTTAAATTCACAATTACTTACAGTAAAATGGACATGTACAATAAAAATGTCCTAGACGGAAATCCAGTAGCAAAATCGTGTTGCCAGTGATCATATTTTAATGTCGTCTACCTAGGATAGAGCCTATTATAATTGAGACATTTAAATTGTTGTAAATATATGTATGAGCCGATATAGAAACTGAGTAATAAAAAGAACATAATAAAATTGAAAGAATGTATTCACTAATAGCTTTTATTATTTCTTATAAGATGGACCATCAAAGTAAAATTAAAAATATACAATTAATAAAAACGATGCGCAAATACAGAATTTAAATAATCATAATTGCTCAAACGTAACATTGATTGAGTTGCACATTATAACATCCTGACAGCATATCATAATTTTCAACGTCCCCATTACCTAAAAAGCTATATGCTGCTATTTTAAATAATGCAAATTCTCCACTTGGCTCGCTTTAAATAATGAAATCAAGAACTTTACATAATTATAAATACCGAAGTCTGATTGCCTCTTCGAACCCTCGATATCACATAATGATACCTACTTAACCGCATAACTAAATTCAACCCTTAACCTGAGAAATTTGGTATGGGGAGGAGGAAATGATTTAATGACTAATTAAATAAATTTAATGGTTATAACGAGTGCAGTATCCTTGTATCATCTTTTTAAATAATAGATACTTCTAGACCAGATGTTGATGCTAGTGCTTGTTCTCTATACTTGCTATTCTCTCAATGAGGCGCACGTATTATTTCGTCTATTCTTTAAATGTAATTGTAAACTAAGTCGTCTAATCGTGTTATTTCATTTTGCAATCAACGATTACAACCTACACATATTACTATTACAACCTATACATTACTCAAGCGCTATTAGGTACTAAAGTGTGTATCGTAATATTTTTACAATAATGTACAGTCTCGCCAGAAAGAGTAGACCCTACGTTTTAGGAAAAAAATATTTATATTGCAACACAGTAACGTGAGAATTGTAATGCTAAATCATCTAGGGACATGTCTCAGTACCGTCTCCGAAAAAGTCGTATTGTACTCAGACTAGTGTTTCTGCCCTTGTGGTTAAACTATACGAGATGTCAGACAAAACATAACCTCAAAATGTCCTAGAAGTATATTTTGAGACACTGAAAACGACTTCTCTAGCTCCGCTTCTAATATATTTTTTACCGCAAAAGTATGTGAATAACGAGAATTAATGACAATATGAATGGAATTTCGTGAACTGAACCAAGAGGAAAAAATCATGTCATAGGGGTTAAAGTTGCCACATCAAAGTATTTCCCCCTCGCGTAGAATTGATTTAAACTCTTAATGGCCAGACTGTAGGGTGTGATTTATTTAAATTTCTTTTTCCGAACGCCCGATCGTATCCCTCACATAAATAATTATTCAGTTTACTATGAACAACATCTACGTATATGCATTTTCAAAGCCCATTTAGTGGAAAACGAGCGACTGCACTCCCCACACGTGTATTTCTTCAGTTGCTTATGAACGGCATCAAAATGACTTTTTAAGTTTCCTCGCAGAGTAAAAGAACGCTTGCATTCTCCACACGAGAATTTCTTCAGCCTCCTATGCACTGAGTCCAGATGTTTCTTTACATCTCCGCGCTGTAAAAACGAACAATCACATTCGCTACAATGAAATTTCTTCAATTTACTATGAACGCCGTCTAAATGTCTTTTTAAGTGACTTTTATGCGTAAAAGCGCGATCGCATTCGTTGCAAACGAATTTCTTTAATTTGTGATGAACGCCGTCTGAATGTCTTTTCAAATGACTTTTATATGTGAAAACCTGCTCACATTCTCCGCAAGAGTATTTCTTTAGCTTCCTGTGAACCGAGTGCAAATGATTCGTTAACCTTTTCGCTCCTGTGAAAGCGCGATCACACTCAGTGCATACAAATTTCTCTAATTTGCGATGAATACTGTCTAGATGCCTTTTCAAGTGGCCTTTCTCGGTAAAAGCACGATTGCACTCCCCACAAGAGTATTTCGCCAGTTTCATGTGAACCGAGTCCAAATGGTTCTTCAATTGTGCAGGTCGTGTGTAAGCATGATCGCATTTATTACAAGCGAATTTCTTTAATTTCAAGTGAACGCCCTCAACGTGCCGAGTCAATTCACTTTTGTAAGAAAACGTCATGTCGCACTTCGGACAACAATGCGTTTTCACACGTCCAGCATTACTAGAGCCACTAACATTCATATCACTACTCCCAGATGGTTCTGGTTTTATGAATCGATACACATCTTCATCGAATTTGACCGGATTTCCACGTCTATCTGGTATGAAATCACTCTGACGAACATTAGAATCTGAATCAACAGAATCGTCAATCTCCGATTTGATGACGACATTTTGTTCAATCTTCACAGGCACTTCATTGTAATCGTCCACGATTTGTTCACTCATTTTATTATTGATGTATTGCTTCGAAGCCAATCTTAGAGCGTCTATGTATTTGTAAATGTTTGCGACTGCAGTGGCACAACGCAAAGATAATATAATAATAGCACAACGCACGACTCGTGAATGTATACAATTGACAGCTATTATTGTTGCTGCAGTATTGCTATTTATAACGGAAGTTCTTGTCGCGATATTGCCATTGTCTAAAGTCTAGACTCTCGAGTCTTTTTTTATTTTTTGATGTGACAACGTCTTATAATTCGATGGAGCTGGCTGCACGCACGAAAAAACATGACTCATGCGGCGTTACCTCGCTCTGAGGCGTTCCATTTATTATATTTATTATTCAATATATAATCTACCGGTTGCGAAAGAATTATTTACTAACCTCTTGATTGATTTAAATTCTTGACATAATTTTATATGTATTCTTGATATACGGAATGTTATTACTGAACGGACAATTTTCTTGTGGGTACAACGAAGTGCAACGAAGTAAGCAACTTTTATTAAAAAAAAAAAAAAATATGAAAAGTTATCATTACGATGCGCTATCTAGCGGTTCATAAAATGTCGCTGATATTGTTTATTTACGACGTATTACCTACCGCTAGATGGCGCAGCGTGCTCAAACGCTTCTCAACCCGTTATTTAACAGTTTAAGATTTCAAACTTTCAAATTAAAAAAAACAATAAACTTTAAACCATATACAATTATACAATTATACTGCTATATGCTTTGCTTTTATACTCACCGATTTGACTATACATTTACATGTTGTAGTCAAATCGGTGAGTATAAAAGCATATATTTTTGGGTTTTTGTAATAAACAATATCAGAATCTTAAATGAAACTGCTTCAAATGCAGCCATTCCATCAGCATTTTCTTATGACGTTGTCACGTTCAACTATCGTCAGTAAACCGACTTTACAGACAACCGATTTTTTATTTGTTGTTTGGGGCTTTTCTAAGGTCTTTATGAGCTTTGTAACACTGCGACCATTGCTGATCTATTGTGTTCGCCACTTGCTTTAGTTCTGCGCATGAGGCTCACCTCTAGTAATTTAAGAACCGCAACAGGCTTTTGGCGCCAAATTGTTTTACCTCCTCAGGTTGGCGGTAATGACCACCCAAAGTGGGTGTATCATTTACGCATCAGCGGGCCACACTCGCACATGAGGTGCAGGGGAGTTTCCTCTGCCTCTTGGCAGAACCTGCACATTTTCGTGTCCCGGAGCTTGAGGTTGTACATGTGGACGAGTCTTTGTAATATTATTCCTTTTAAATTATAAAAGCGAACACATCTTTGTTTGATTACCTACATAGACAGACACCGTGTCCCAGATATACTGCCAAAACTGAAACCGTCAGCCCTTTTACACAAACTAATCAAGAAATACGAATACAAGTATTTTTTTTTGTGTTGCATTTTTTTCCTGAGAAAAAGTAATTTTGGATATAAGACGATTTTTCAATAACAAGAGGTTATTGTTTATGAAAAAAACTAAGATGAAACCCTTTTAAAACTTCTTTGAAACAGGCCTTTTTTATCGAGGGAAATGAATAACCCTTTTTTTCCTTAAATGATAAAGGCCTAAACTAAAAATTGTTTTAAATGTTTATTAACTCAGACTTTATTGTAGAAGAATCTCATTTAAGAAACTTTTCTTTATATCTAATAATATTTTTTTAAAGAAAAATTGCATTCCAAATTTGTTTTATCAATTTTCTTAATTATTCATTCATCTTATCGTAGTTACAGCTTAATATAAGTTTTGGGCGAATTTTCTTTTTTTTTCTTCCGTACATTTGTGCTACTTTTCTGCCATTGCAACCGCTTGACAAGTTAGCCGGGCAGCAGAGCAGGTATAAACGGGCTGCACTGACTCACGAACTATTGCAAAGCTCGTTAAGCGACCTGAAATCTGGCGTATATTATACCAAGCTTTAAGGAAATACAAAAACACGTATAAGAGGATTTTGTAAATTCACCTTTTGGGGATGAAACAATAGATTGTTTTTTTCTAAGAGTAGCATTTGTAATTTCGAGGTAAAATTACAAATTCCAAATATGCGCCCTCGAGGGTTTGCCTTAGTTCAGCCTATTAGCTGAAATAAGGTTGAAGTTTTAAATAATTAAACTTTTGTAAACATAGTTCATACATAGGCCATACATAGGCCGCACTGAAAGTTTTCGGAACTGGCCACTTACATAAACAATAAAAAATAATTACTATAATGTTTCAAGACGAAACCCTTTGGATGTGGAATAAAGTTTGTTGCATATATATGCCACTTATTTTTAATTTTGGTGTTATTTTAAAATTCGTGTCTGCATTTCGATGACCCATATAAAAACTAACTTTTTAATAGTCTCAGTTTTTTTTTTAATGTGGCTATCTTACAAATTTTCGAATCGGACAAAGCGTTGTTACTTGAGTTACAATAGCCCAAGAGGCCAGTGGCTTAAGAGGCCATAGCTTAATTATCTTCAATTTTTTTTGCTCCGCTTGTATATGTGAATTGTTTCATTGTTCATACGTTTTTCATAACTCCTAACGCGCTGAAACGTTCGTGAATAGAAATCATAGTTTTAAGTATTCGCAGTACACATGTAATACTCCTATATTTAACACTCCAGTATATTTAACTCTCCAGTATATTGAACACTCAGTATAGTGCGCTAAAACTTTGGTTGCAGTTTTAGTATATCGACTAAAACTGGTGTTTCTGAACAAAATTCCACACCAGCAACGCCGGACAATATTCCGTTAGTTGAAAGATAAAAATAATAATGGACTGCTAAAGGTGCTTTCTAGTTTGTTTATTTTCGTCAATGGGAAAATTCACAATGGCGGGTTTATTATCATACGAAACTCTCTTAAACCAACCCTAATATGAAGTGTTTATAAGTATAGTTTAAGTGTATGTCTTGGTATTGCATTCGATCGACATAATTTAAAATGCAGTTCCATTAATTTTATACCAACGGAAATGGTGACCCAGTCGAGAACTAAACCCGGAATTTTACATTGTAAGATTATTCGACCGGGTTGTCAGTCGAACTAGTCAATTGTGTGTGACAATGTTTGATAACAAGAAGGCATGGGACACTTCAAACTCGCGCTTGACCGGTTGAATTTTAATCATTGCAGGTTGTGGGAGTGCCGACACCAACTCTTCGATGGTTCAAAGACAGCCGCGAAATCCGAGCTGGAGATGTGCTGGCGTTGACCGCTAATCCCGAGGATCCGACCTCTCTGGGATCTTACACCTGCGAAGCTGTCAACTGTATGGGTCGCTCTTACAGCTCGTCACGTGTGCACGTGGTGGGTGCACCTGCAAGAAATACTGCCGATGGGTAACCTTTTTTTTTTTTCATATTTCAAATTTTTACAAACTTTGCGATGAACCAAGGGAAAGTGTTGAAAGCATTATCTAATTACATCAGAAGTATATGTTTATTTGTTCACTTGCTGCTGGCGAGCCCGACATCTCAGGATGTTATAACGACTGTTGTCGTCTTGTCGTCATCCTGAAATGAATTGAAAAGACTTGAAACGGAACTGAGCCAGTTCTGCCAGCGCATTACAGAAGCATTTCTCGAACGACGAGGGCACTGGCAGTGAGAAACATACCCATATCTGGAAGATAACAAAAGGACACATATTGAAAAATTGGATTTAAACGAAGTTAGGTATTTCTTACTTGGATGCCTGGACACTCTGGAATTGAAGGCAACTAGGCAGCAGAAACAGTTGCCAACGAAGTCAAAATTAAGGGTATCCTTCTAAATATATAGCTGCCAACGTCAAATTTTTGGCCCATTATGGAGGAGAAAAAAGGTCAAAAGTTGAAACAAGTCTAGATAACCGAGGCGCCCTACTGGCTTGCGAGGGCTAGCACGCTCGCCGTTTGAGCGGGTCGTGGCGGTCGGAAGGCAGGCATGCCCGTAGACATTATTAATGACAATCTCTAATGCTGCCTTAGGACACGATCGATATAAAAAGCGATCAACCCACGCACACTCTGACTGCACCTCTTCCGATCGACTTGCGAATTAAAAACTCCTTATTTTATGGATATTTGACGCGCAGACATAGAATACACGACCAAGGAGTTCAAGGATGGCCTGGCCTACAAGTGTCAGTTTCGCTCCGAAAGTTACCATTCAAAATGTATTTGGACTAAATACCTCACACGTTGGACGGTTAGCTTGCATCTCCAATTTTATCAGAGACCACAGCAAAATTTTACAATGCATTCTTATGAAAAATGCATTCAATCTTAATACTTAAATTGCTGGTTGGCATGATGTAAACCCAAGAAATATCAATTTGTAGGTTTACAAATGCTGAAATATCGTGATATGAAAGGGACGGGAGGAGGGAGAGGGGGAGGGGCGAGGGGGCAAAGTGGAAGACTTCATTTTGAATGAGAAAAATATGTAATTTTATTGCAAAATTCTAGAGTTCTCTTTAGTATGTAGCATGTTTAGTATGTGGCAGCATTAAATATGTAATAACATATTTAAACCAAAGGAAAAAGATTAAAATATAAGATACATACTCATATATGTGTGTCTGTATGTTTTGATGGTATACCTCTGACTCTTGCAATGATCGACCCTTGGTGAGTTGTTATTGATATTTTATTTTTACCATGAATAATGTAATGTCTTCATAGATTAAATAACGTAATGTAGTTATTATTGTTTAATACGTTTAATTCTTTCAGTTTTGGCGGTAGCGAACCGCCGCCGATATTCACCCAAGAGCTGGCCGACCAGCATATTAAAATCAACGAACATTTAACGCTAAGCTGCAGAGTGATGGTACCGCCTTGGCCCAAATTAGTCATATGGTAAGTCTAAGTTACCCATTTCCTTAGAATAGAATACAAAATGGTGGGTTATCCAGTCGGAAAATCCTTGTAAAAGAAGTCGTCAAGAAAGTGACATATCAAATTGAAAAAAGTAGGTACATACGGCGGTGGTATGTAATCTTTGTAATGTAAAATTGGGGACCGTGTACCTCGCCTTCAAAGTTATTTATAAACAAAAATTTATTAGTTTAAAAAAAACACTAAAACACGCTTTTATAAATGCACGTAAAAGCCACTTCATCAGACCTTGAAACCTAATCGTGGTCAAAGTTCATTCCAAGACTTTTCTAACAAGTCCAAACACAGCTATGATACGATGTTCCATCATGAAGTTCCAGTTCATATCTTCCGACTCCATCATCGGAGCAGTTCGACAGTACCATAGTATTGTATTGTCATCAGAACTACATACAGCTGCCAATTTTCATGACGCTACGATCCTTGGAAGATGGTTACATTAGTTACCTTAGATTCCATTACATAGTTACATACAGGTCGACCTAATAAAAGCGTGGTAATAAATAGGACAAATGTTCAATAATTGTTTTTGCCATAGTGATCTAATTGGTATTCGTCTATATTTTTGTTATTAAACTACCTTTTAACGACTTCATAAAACTAATAAATAAAGAAACAAATTTGGGATATTCGCGTATAATGCTTAAAATATGTGTAATTAATGAAAAAAAATAATAGACCGCGATCGAAAATAACGCGAATTTTAAACTTTGTTTTAATTGGCCGAAAATATTCCAGCAATAACAAACAACGGAAAGACAAAATTTGTCTTATCATATTTTCTGTATTTAATAAATAAATAATTTTGGAAATGGCGTCGAATGGCATCGAATCAAACATTACTCAATTTGGAACTCCAATTCAAACCACTTAAAACTTTGATAAGTTCGATCAAAGATTAAAGTGGCTACTTTGGAAACGGCAAAAAAGGCACTTAGATACGCGAGAAGCTAATATAACCTATGCCTGCCTCTAGTGTCATCATTCGTTAAGGTATCCGGGCCAGGTTAGGACACGTCTGTCCCAAAATATGCAATCTGGGTGGCCTTGTCGTTCTCCAATTGTAGGTTCTGGTGTGTGATAGGGGTTGAAAACTGCGGGCAAGACAGGAGGTGGTCTAGATCCTGCAGCGTTCCACAGGTGCATGTTGGATTCTCTGTGTAGCCCCAGCGAACGAGATTGGCTCGGAATATTTTAACACCCACCCTCAGTCTATCCAGACTACGCCAGGAGTTATAGGGGAGATGTAACCCAGGTGATATCTCGTCCTTCACGTCCTGGCCAAGTGATGCTTTCCATTGAGTTATGCGGTTCGATGATTGACTCCTGCGGAGCGGTTGTGTGCGGCTCATGAATGACAGTGTCATTTCGATATGTCATGCGATAATTACCTTCGTAACATATAGACTACTATAAATATTTTCGACACGATATAGACTACATTACTCGAGATGTTGCTCGAATTTTGTAAAAATAATTAAATTAACGCCTAAAATTGATATGCATAATAATTAAATTAACGCTAAGGTTGAAGCGAGTCGGCACCACTGTGATGTAAAAAAAATGAATGTGAAAGAGCGAGAGAGAGATAGGCGTTGCGACCAACGTTGGCCAACGTGTGGAGACGCCATTAAAATGAGCGATAGCGATTGGTTTGCGGGAGCCACTGTAGATAGCTGCAATGCCTTCTATTCGGTATCGAGAAACCATCTGCCACTACCTGCGATAGGTTTAACGGGATTTCATCGACTAGTGTATTAATTGTTGTAACTATGTATGTTTGTAGCATCTTGAGGTGTCGAATACAACGGGCGAGCCCGTCACCACAGGGAGTTTTAACGATTAGTCGTTCTATCTCCCTGGAGTGAGCGTAGAAGACTTTGGACAAAACAATCCGACGTCTAGCTACGCCACAACCCGTTAGAGACCAACGCCTTACCGCGAGAAAGCCAGGTATGTTACCTGGCTGGCGGCACTCGCGCCCTAACTACCAATTGTGACCAGATTTCTCCGGTCTCTCGATTGGTTCCGAGTTCGAGGTCGCTTGCGCGGTCCTCTCCCTTACGAAGCGGTGAAACGGTGAATACCGAATCTATCGCGGACCATGGCGTCCTTTGCCCGCCTCTAACCCGGGATCGGGTGGCCAATGGTCCTTTCAAGAGCAGTCGCTGTAAGGTACGCAACCACCCCCGCTCTATAGGAAACAATACAGCTTCCAGACTCCCCCGACTGTTAGTCGGAGTGCACAATCGATTGGCTTGCGCCGCACGGTGCGCAGACCGTCCAGGAGCGTCAGAGGTTTGATTCCCAGGGGACACTGACCAGGGCCAGAGTCCTACCCAGGTTCGCACCCCGTGCGTGGAGGCCGTCGGATGGGTGTTGACCCGTGAGTGTGACCGACCCTGAACACATGGGTCTTCGTGGCCAACTCATCATAGGCCCGTTAGCTCCTCGCCGTTAGGCCCGTATGTATGTAACAATGGGGAATGGCTGTCCACAACTTTTTTTTATTTTTGTGTTTTCACCGCTAACTGGTCGAACAGAAAAACTTCACCCATCAAACGGCAGCGAAAAAAGTTAAACTATCAGCTGCTGCTGCTGTCAAATGTTACAAAACGCAGCGCTAGCGAACGTCGAGAATGCACATCGATTTTAGGTGTTAATTTAATTATTCTCACAAAATTCGCGGGGCAAGCTCGAATAATGCCTTATCGCAATTACTTCGTCACATTGTTTTCCCGATTCGGGTAACACTTCGCAGGGCACGTTTTTTTTCATTTAATTTGGATTTTGCATTATGGACGCGTATACGAATCGCTCTCCCACCAATTCGGAATTCTTCAAGGAGCGGTCGGCCGCGGCTCTGGTGGGCTCGGCAAGCCGCTGAGGGCATCGAACAAATAGGACGAGACTATTCAAACTTCATACCTGAGCATTTCACCCGGCTGATAACGATTTTATTCTAGCAGAGTGCTCGGTTGCTGCCAAAATCCGAAAACTCAGTGGATTTCTTTTTTTTTTTAAATCTAAATTAGGAGGTGTGTTGAAAATATAAATCTTGTCGATTTAAGATGACTGAATTAGCTAGCGTCTACTGTTTTTTTAAATCTTAAAATATTCAGTGTTTGTTTTGAAAATTGAGATGTCATTCGGAAATATTTTGGGTTTCTTTATTGTTTTATGTGTAAATGAATTAATTACGTAGCCCCTGTAAAATAAAAGATGATTAGGTATAATTATAATTTTTTAGTTCTCTCACACAATAGCGGCTCTTTTAAAATTTAGCTTCAAAATGAACGCATTTGGGCATATTATGCGAGAGATGGTCATGTAAAAGTTTATTTTACGTGTATAAATGTATTTAAAACTCAAAATGTAATGTCTGAGAAATAAAGACAAATAGATGAAATTTATTTTAGTACCCAATTTATTATAATATTTTTTTCAATCTTCTGAATAAGTCAACCTAAAAACCAAAATAGGAGTTTTTTTGTAAAGTTCAACTATATTTTAAATCAAAAACCCTCTAAGGGTATAGGGTTTACAACTAAGTACATAATTATATTCTAATTATTTAATGCTATATATGGCCAACTACATACTAATTATATTTATCACAACCAAATGATCTGTAAAATTAAGTAGTCTGGTAATTTTAATAAGCATCCATACCAAAAAATATTCATAATATACAAACATGCAATAAAATTAAAGGTATATAAAAAGATATGCATAAAAATACAATGAAAATATTAGGAAATTTAAATAAACCAACATTACTTTGTCTTAATATTAAAAAATATAGGTTAAACCACTTTTCATAACAAGTTTAAAAAAAACACATTTTAAATTGGTGTACCTTCAAAACGTTATCTCTCCCTATTTATTAAATTAGTACGATATGAGCCGACCGACCTACATAGAATCATGCGATGGTCGGCTCTTTCAAAAATTATTAAGATTGCAATCTTGCAATATAATATAGCAATCTTATTATAGATGTTGAATAGTTAGCAAATAACTAACTAGTCAGCTCTAAATGCAAATAGTTTACCATTTAAGCCAACCATTGGCACAATGCCGGTAGACAGGGCGTCGTAAATTGACTAATGGGGATATCTTTTAGAAGATTGCTGAATTAACGAATAAAATGAGCTTTGCGAAGTTTTGCTAGTAATTGATTCCTGTGCCAACAGATGCTACCTTACAACAAAAATTCTCATTTTTCGTAATAATTTCAGGTACCATTATAAAAAAATACTGTTGCCTTAAAATTAAAACTAGGTAATTTAAAAATATATGTTTTGAGTAATAAGCAGAAAGCCACTTCGCCTATATTTACCTCTAATATCCAAAATAAAACACATTATAGTGAATATCCATGAAAATTTTTAATGAAGGTAAAAAAATATTTAAAAAATGTTTTCTAAAAACGCGGAAAAGGATTTTTCCTAATAAATCTCAGTTGGATTTTAATGAAAATTTATCAAAATTAGATTGGAATGGAATTTTCGATCAGAACACTGACAAATCTAACTGGTTTTCTAGTTTTTTGAAAACTATAAAAGATGTTTTTGATAATACTTTCAAACATAAAAATGTGAATTTAAAATCAAATTTAAATCTGAAATGGATAACGAAGGGTATTAAAGTGTCATGTAAAAATAAACGAAATTTATATTTTTTATTAAGAAAAAATAAACGAGATCAGAATGCAAGAGACCACTGCAAACAATATAAAAATAGACTAAAAAAAGTCATAAAGCAGGCACGGAGAATGGCAACAAAAAAATATATCGATGAACAAAAAAATAAAAGTAAAGCAATTTGGAATATTGTAAACCTTAACACAAACAGAAACAACAAACCAAAAGTCAATTTCGAAATATACACGGAGGACAAAATTACAATAAATAATCCTGAACATGTAGCAAATGAATTTAATAAATATTTTGTAAATTATCCAACGAAAATAAACAAGGCTCAATGTAACAATAATGAATTTCGTTTCTACTTATCAAATGCAAGACAAAATCCAAATTCAATATTTATGAAACCCGTCACTAGTAGGGAAATAGAAAATATAGTAAAAAAATTGAACAAGAGTCATTCTGCAGGGACGGATGAAATTCCAATGTTTGTTGTAAATAGGGCAATAGATTACATTAAAAACCCCTTAACGCAGGCTATAAATGCCTCTATAGAAAGTGGTGTTTTTCCCGAAGGGTTAAAATTATCAAAAGTGATTCCACTCTATAAAGCAGGCGCAAGAACTGAAACTGGAAATTTTAGACCAATTGCAATTTTGTCTTCTTTCTCAAAAATCATAGAGACTATAATTAAAAATAGATTAATTGCGTTTTTTGATGCAAACAATATTCTTAGTGAAAGACAATTTGGATATAGACGAAACAAGTCCACTACTAAAGCTATCGAGGATTTCATATCTTATATAAATGACAAACTAATGGACAAGTACTACACCTTAGGTATTTTTTGCGATTTGAGTAAGGCATTTGATTGCGTTAGGCATGATATTTTACTAAACAAACTAAATCATTATGGAGTCAGGGGAGACTGCTTAAAATGGTTTGATTCATATTTAACAAATAGGACGCAAATAGTGGAAATTACACAATTTCAAAATCAAAACATTACAAAACACTGTTCGATCCCTTTAACTAATAAACTTGGAGTCCCGCAGGGTTCCATTTTGGGCCCTATTCTATTTTTAGTATATGTAAATGATTTACCAATGTATTTCAACGATATAAATGTAACGATGTTTGCTGACGACACTAGTTTAATTGTTGCCGGTAAAGATATGGAAGAATTATTGATTAACGTTAAAATTATTCTATTCAAACTAAATAGTTGGTTTCAGAGCAACAACCTCACACTAAATGCGTATAAAAGTAACTTCATACATTTTACAAATCATCGAAATCGGAATAAAGGTTCGCCAATAATACTTTCAATAAATAACACTGCCATTCCTCAAACTCATTGTACTAGATTTTTAGGTGTTCAGGTCGACGAACTTTTAAAATGGAACTTTCACTGTGAAAACCTCGAAAGTAGGTTAAGTCGGGCATGTTATGCTTTAAGTATTGTAAGAAGGTCTTTGGATGAATTGCAAACAAGAAATGTTTATTTCAGCTATATTGAAGCTATCCTAAGTTATGCCATTACGATCTGGGGAAATTGTTATGCTTGTCATAGGGAACCCATATTTATACTCCAAAAGAGAGCAGTGCGAATAATTGCAAAGGTGAAAAGGGAAGAGTCATGTCGACCCATTTTTAAAAGGCTAAGAATCTTCACCTTAACGTCACTCTATCTCTTTAAGTTACTAACTGAATTTTTTAAGAATAAAGAAACACATTATAAAAAGTTTTCAGATACACATACTAAAAATACGAGAAATAAATTAAACATTTTTATACCATGTATTAAACTAAACACAGCAAGGCAAGACAAAAAATACTCAGGGCCATATTACTTTAACAGGCTACCAGAAAGTTTAAAAACTATTCAAGTGGAAAGCTTATTCTAAAAGTTACTTAAAGAATTCTTATTAGACCAAGCTTTTTACTCGATCGATGAGTTTGTTAATTTTAAATAATTTTTAAAATTTTTTGGTCATTTTTTGACAATTTTAAGTAGCATTTTTTAATTATTCTGACTTTTTCTGATTTTAATTTCTTGATTATTTTTATCAATTATTTTAATTTGTGGTTTTAGTAAATAAATCTTAAAAATGATTTGGATGCCCTAAAAGCAATAATGAAGTAACTGTATGTACGTGGTGATAAATTTAAATATTGTAAAAACGAACTAATATACTGTAATTTAAATGTACCTAAATATTAAGTTTCTACAATCTGTTAAGATTTTTTGGAAATAAATTGAAATTGAAATTGAAAATTGATCATGACAAATTTAATAAAGTCAAAATAATAAAGGATTTTTGAAAATCATCAACAATATATATTTTGCCTCAGAAACCTATTTTATAGATTGCAAGCAGATACCTACTTCTCATATTTTAAAACCATAAACCGCGAGATTGATTTTCATTTTAAAAGAAGGTACCCAATTAGTACCCACAATGACAGGTGTTCTGCGCCTACAATATTTTAAAATCTCGTAATAATAAAAGCATATATGTATTAGGCAACTCAACGTACTGATTTAAAATGAACAAAAAGGAAGTTGATTAAAATACGTTTAAAAGATAAGTAAACCATATAAATTTAATTATTAGCTTTAAAAAATATACTTTGTACACTTATGACGCCGTCTGAGGCGGCGTGGTATGCGACGTCATGAATGCTGCTACGTTGAAGGGGGGGGGGGGGGGATGATGGGAGGGAGCGGCAAGAGGGTGAAGGGAAGGGTGATGTTCCCTGTGACACCCCTGAGGCACAACTTGCGGTGTCAACTACAACGGGCGAGCCCGTCACCACAGAACGTTTTAACGATTTTCTCGTTCTGTCGCCCTGCAGTGAACGTAGAAGACTTTGGACAGAACAATCCAACGTCCAGCTACGTCACAACCCGCAAGAAGCCAACGCCTTTACCGCGAGATAGCCAGTAATGTTACCTGGCGGGCCGACCCTCGCGCCCTTGCTTCCAATTGTGACCAGATTTCTCCGGTCTCTCGATTGGTTCCGAGTTCGAGGTCGCTTGCGTTACGAAGCGGTGAAATGGTGTGCGCCGAATCTATCGCGGACCAAGGCGTCCTTTGCCCGACTCTGAACCGGGATCGGATGGCCAATGCTCATTTCAAGAGCAGTCGCCGTAAGGTAGGCAACCACCCCCGCTCTATAGGAAACAATACAGTTCCCAGACTCCCCCGACTGTTAGTCGGAGAGCACAGTCGATTGGCTTGCGCCGCTCGGTGCGCAGACCGTCCAGGAGCGCCAGAGGTTTGATTCCCAGGGGAGACTGGTTGACCCAGTGTCCTACCCAGGTTCGCACCCCATGCGTGGAGGCCATCGGATGGGTGTTGACCCGTGAGTGTGACCGACCCTGAACACATGGGTCATCGTGGCCACCTCATCATGGGCCCATTAGCTCCCCTGAGGCACAGTACAGAGGTAGTCATTTCAATCAATGCTGTGCGTCGCTATGTATGCAGCTATCGATGTATGTACTTGTATTCATTGGAGGTCGGCGAGTGTTGTTCAATATCAATCGTTTGCATTTAAAAATTATTCATGCAGCTATTTTCTTGTGAAAAAAACGGAGAAAAACTGTAGTCTTTGTAGACAAGCATTAAATATTATAATGGAATTAATAATAATGATAATTTATTTCGTCATTAATGCGTGATAGTACATAGCAGTAAAAATAAACTTGGGGTTGGCAGATGCAAAATGATAATACTGACGAAGGACGGACTAAGTTGAACAACACAAATTCAATGCGCCTTTTTAAGGGATTGGGTGTATGCAGAGAAGATGCTAAGGGTGACGCAAAATTTGAAGTTTTATGAGTGAGTTGACTGTAAATTGTGCCTTTAACCAGTGGGGCGCCAAAATTGCATATAAGCATTTTTCGGTGGTTTACGGATCTTCACGTAGCCATTTCGGCCGGCCCCTATATATATTTTAAAAATATATAATATACATGACTAACAAGATAAATTATTAGGTAAGAAGAGTGAATTCATGATAAAACCATTATGTTAGTATTTATATACAAAATCGACCAAAAAGTTGCGGAACTGTTTTTTGCGCGCAAAGGCTTCCGACAGTTTAAGGGCAAGAACCTAACAATTGCATTTAAACATAGCTATTGGAAATACGTTGAATACACCATTCTTTCCGGACCACTAGCAATGGTGGTGAACGGTTTCGTACAGCTTGGGCCACAAGATCCACTTTATTCTCGGATCGGCTCAACTCACGATTCAGCTCCTATTCAGAAGCCTCCTCGTGTGGAAGGCTACCCCGGGTAAACTCTCGGTCTCAGGCCTCAAAAGCTGGTGGACCGGTTTCTCCCGGTGGGATTGCATCCCGGCGCCACTGGACGGTTTGTACACCGGTCGGCGAAGCCAATCGGTTGTGCATTCTGACTAAATGCTGAAGGGGTCTGGAGACTACGGAAATACACTGTCTCTTAAGCAGCGGGGGTGGATGTTGACCTGTTGTCATGCCACTCTTGAAATGACCTTGGCCCACTCGTTCCCGTATGGCACTACGGGCAAAGAACGCCCAGGTCCGCGATAAATTCTAACTAAATTACTGCTGTAATACAACAGGTAGTGGTCGTGTAAGTGACTTCGGACCCGTAACCAGTCGGGAGGACGGAGGTATCCTGAAGGTTAATTCCAGACGGAGATATCCTTCCAAACTGGTAGTCAGTGGGTAAGGCTGCCCACTGGGTACCTTTCCCGGTGCCTGGCCGTAAGGCGTTGGCCTCTGACGGGCAGGTAGCGTAGCTAAACGTTGGACTGTTTAGTCCTAAGTCTTCTGCGCTCACCTCACGGGAGACAGAACGATAAATTTAATTAAAACCTCCTGAGATGTCGGGTTCGCCCGTTATAGTTGACAGCTCTAGTTGGACCACTAGCAATCGACTCGTACATTTCACCTTACAGTGACGTAATTAATGATTTGTTGAGATTCAGAGAAATGGTATTACCGACAAACCATTGCTTAGAATTGTTTTATATCTAATCGAATAATTGACTATACCTACGTATCTTTCCGACGTAATCGAAGTGTAGCATACAGATGTAACCTTTCGGAAGCCACGCATTCTATGAAAAATTTTCGAAGCTCTCGAAAATTTCTTTGTAGAAGGTGTGTGCAAGCATACTAATATATAACGGTGGCTTATTCAATGGCAAACTTCAATGGCAGGCTTTAATAACAGGCTTTTAAAGCAGTGAAGGAAGAAAAAAGCGGATAATTGAATAAATACGGATATAATACGAATAATACGAAAAACAGCGATCGGCGTGCGGGGCCACCCAGGGGTTAATGTATAATTACATTAGTCAATTATACCATACACGAATAATTCAGTTTTAGATTCGGCTTTATCTGTGGTCACTCTTATGGTACAAATAAACGAGGCAAGTCGCAGATAACGTGCTATTGTTAACGCTATAGCTAGGCAGAGACTCGGTTGCTGCCAGCATCTGAAAGTTTAGTGGTATACTTATCAAATTATTAAATAATTTAATGAATATGCTTTTTGACACTTACCTATATTGAAATTTAGACCTTTAGTTTCGTAAATAAATTGGGGCTGGGATAAATCTTTTATTACTAACGAAATAAATTATTATTAATAAAAATTCCATGAGAATATTTAATGCTTTTAGCCAAAGAGTACAGTTTTTTAACAAGTAGAAAGCGCACTGAAAGTTCGTATACATTGAAAATAGGGATACGGGATTTAATGGTTTTCCTAAGAGGAATAAGCAGAAATACGTAGCCAAGAGTTTTTGTTTAAAAATATTCATGCTGCTATTTTCTTGTCAAAAAAAACTTTAGAAAAAAAGCATATATGTATAATATATTCTCATGGAATTATTAATAATAATCAATTATTTCATTAATAATGCGTGATACTACATAGAAGTAACAATAAGCTTAAGGGTTGACACATGCAAAATGATAATACTGACGAAGGACGGGCTCAGTTAAAAAACAAATGTTCAAAGCGTCTATTGAAGGGGCTAAATGTATGCAGAGAAGAGGTGACGCAAAATTTGAAGGAGTTTTTTATGACTGAGTTGACTTCCAATTGTGTCTTTAAGAGCGATAAACTAACGGTTGTATTTTAACGTATTGGAAATACGTTTAATACACCATTCTGTCTGGACCACCATTCTTTCCGACGTAATCGAAGCGTAACATACATATTTAAATGTATAATGCAATTCGTCTGCTAAACCATATATGGTATATATATACGATCGTCGTATATATACGATATACGTCGTATACGTCGTATGATATAGGTCGTATATATGCGTCGTATATATAAATTAAAGTCGTATATATACGACTTTAGTTTCAGATTCAGCTTCATCTGTGGGCACCCTTTTTATTTTTTATTTTTAAGCTATTGCATAGCTTTTTTCGCGGGCCTAGGCCAGCGCGGCGACCGAATGAAGAAATTTCTTAACGAAAATTAATGATTTTAAACTGATAATTACGTCTAAACGAGTACTGCTTACGATTCGAAAAAAATATATGTTTAACAAGAACATTTTCCTAATATTCTTAGCTTTGAATATTTTAGATTTTGTTTATATTACATAGTGTAATTAATTTGTGAAATTAGGTCTAACCGAACACAAAAACGACTACTACGCAAATACTATCTGGCGTATTATTATGAAACCTGCACCATTTTGAAGATAATTTAATTATCTATCTTTTTATCTACGATTTTTTTCGAATAATCTGGTTATTTTGCTGTATCGAATAAAAAATTCGTGCGCGGCTCTCTATCGGAAGACGTTTAAATTATTCCGAATCATTTGCTTCCGCAGCCGCAAATGATTCGATACGTTGAAATTATTCAATGATGAATAATTTCAACGTTTTCCGATAGAGCGCAGTTATCTGATATGAGAAAAAATAAAATAAATAAATAATTATATTTGCATAAGTTGTTAAAAATGCTATGCAATAGCTTTACCGCGGCAGTCCCCGAGTGCCACACGTATTTTTTTTTTATTTGTTCAGAGGGGCTTTTCTAAGGTCTTTATGAGCCTTGTAACACTGCGACCATTGCTGATCTATTGTGTTCGCCACCTACTATAGTCCTGCGCTAAGCCTCGTGTCATTTAAGAACCGCAGCAGGCTTTTGGCACCCTTATGGTAAAAATAAACGAGGCTAGTCGTAGATTATGCGCTATAGTGAACGCTATATCCAAGGCATAGACAACGTTTTAAAACTGGTCTTAGCAATCCCACACGAACCGTCAAATTTTCTGATGGTTGTTTGGGGTTTTATTATTTTTGTTGGTTTTATTGTTATTGTAGAAAATTCAACAAAATAAATCCGAAAAACGGAACGAGTTCGCTTAGAATATAGTTCGCTCGCTATGTTGAAAATATAGGTACAGGGCGTTGTATTGAGTCATTCAATTTTGATCCCTAATTTAATTGTAATCACGAAATGTCATTATTTGTCACGAATTGTCACTTTGTTCCACAGACGACGAATTAAACTTTCGGGAAATATATCATGTCACTAAAAGTACGGTGACATTCGCTACAGACAAATTTGTTCAATTTGGGTTACGATTGAACCGCGACTGTGGATATTTTGTACATATTAGCTATGATTCACTACCTCCGCTTAGGCCAAGATTAGCCTATGGCTAATCTTGGCCTAATCGGAGTACAGTATGTTTTTTATATAAATATTAGTTAAAGAATTAAAAAATACACTGAATTTTCCATTGATGATCTTGGCATAAAGATTTTTTGCTGATGATTGGTTCCTTTTACAATTTGTAGCAATATGTTATCTGCCTACTACCTTAACCCCTCACGTTGCGAGGTAAAAACTCACCTATCGCGAACTCACTTTTGCGCGCGACACATTCGCGCAAAAAATCGACGCGAGTCAACGGCCTTGAGAAAAACGATCATAACTTTTAAACCACTAAATGGATTTAAAAAAGATAAAGAGAAAAATGATCGCATTGAAATTTGACATATAAAACATTATAACCTTATCTCGTAAAACAATTAAGATAATAATGAATAAATATTACAAAATTGGCAAACTGAAAAAACTCGCCTATAAAATCATTTCGATTTTTTTGTAAATACAGTTTTAGTAAATATCAAAAATTGTAAATACAGTTATGTTCTTTATTAAATGCTTTACCAAAACGATATATTTTTTTTACTTATTTGCATACAAAAATACGGAAAAAATATTTATTTATTCAGCCAGAAAAAAAATTGTATGTATTCTCGTAAAAAAAAATTTTTTAAATTTTTAATTTGTGACTACTTATGGTATTTTTTTATATGAAATTCTTTCAAAATAACTTTATTACTACATCACTTCTTCTTAGAAATCACACCAGAACTTTGAGCTTTGTCTGATATTATAGAAAAATCTAAAGTTTTGAGAGTTTCCGCGTCCGAACCTAATAATAAACTTTGAATGCCCATAATATAAAATTCGTTAGATTTTTTCAATTATATTGTCTTATCATAGACTTATTATATGTCTAATAACTAATTACTATACTCCAAAGAGTCACATTTCATCGAAAAACTATGGAAAATCGCATTTTTTTCTCTCATAGTAATTATCAAAACAAGTTTCATTTTCGCGAGCCATATTAGAAAACAACATATAATGTTCAAAATACGCCTAATTATGTGATAACTTAGGATGTAAATGAAGCAATACCTATTTTATTAGTAAATTAAAGCGACATTACGTCATGTTTCGCGATATATCGGGATATTTCACAAACATTACAAAATAAAACGGCCATTTTTTCGCGAGCCGTTTGTTGTTGCCAAAGTGTTTTCTTCGAAAATTCGTGAAAAACAGCAAATGGACTGTCTAAATTGACTAATCCTAATGCCTAAACTACTTAAAAATTTAAATTATTCACTTTTATCCGGTATACACTGCACTTATATCCACAAAACACTTCACAAAACAAACATTTCGCGGAACTACGCGGCCGCCGCGCGCTGGCCGATCGGCGACTGTCGTCTGACGTTTATGCTGACTTTTTAATTAGCCGATCGATATTATTGCCGTTGGCCGCCGGATTAAAGATTATTCGGCCATGTATTTCAGCCGTCAGAAAGCATAAAGTACGACGTTTCGAATCGTAAATTGCATTTTTCGCAGCGGCGAGCGCGATATCCAAAATCGGATGTTACGGATTGTAGGCGGCCGCCATACATGTCCCCAAATGGATGTTACGTGCTCAGCGGGTTTTATCATGTATTCTTACTATGTTTGGACTTGTCTCTTATGTTGCGTGTCCTCTTCTTGACAATTCTCTAAATGCTTTGCTCAAAGTCTAAATATTTATTGGAAATTATGATTTTTTCCCCCATTTAATTAATGTTCACAGTAGAAGAGCTTGGTCAGTTATCCCAGCAACTACAACTTTTCGCCGGCGCTGCACCGAATACACGTACCACGGGATCGAATTAGGATAATTCCCTTCATGCGAAAATAATAATAATTGTAATAAATAAGGGTATCATATAAAGTACATCTGCTTCTTTGAAAATTGAATCATTAGAGTAAAAGTATGGCTTTCAGTAAATTATTTTTACGATAAACTTTCGCGCACTGAAGTGGTGCAAAGCATAAAATAGATTTAATACCACGCAGGAAAGAAACTGATTTTAATGATGACAATACTCATTTTAAAATTTGGTGATTTAATATTATATCATCCCCGATATGTGACCTATTTAGAATAGCATGTTTCTGAAAATAATGGCCTTTTCTGCTGCTGTTATTTTCCGACCGTCTCTTTATATGAATCATGAAGACGTTTATTAAAATGCTGTTGATATACGCAGGTACAATAAAGAAGGACGAGTGGAGTCCTCGGAAAAGTATCACGTAGAAGAAGATGGTCTTGGTGGGTTCATGATGGAAATATCAGCTGCAGAATGGGCCGATGAGGGTGACTGGAAATGTGCTGTCACCAGTAATGCTGGTCGTGTTTCTATGACCAACGCTGCTGTTACAATTGACGGTAAGGTTATACAATATTAAAAGTAATGAAATGAAATAGGTTCTCATTAGAACGTTTACATTATAGTTCCAAAGAACTATCGGAAGCCGCGTTTTATGGAAAATCTACGCGCTGTGCTGACGGAAGAAGGCCTCGTGTCGTTCGAGTGTAAAGTGGTCGGTTTCCCAACCCCGGTGTTAAACTGGTTCAAAGATGGCCAGGAACTAAAGCCTGGTGATGTGTACCAGCTAACCGGAACTAACTCGCTCGGCTCTTACTGCTGCATCGCAAGGAACTGCATGGGCCAAGCCAGCAGTTCTGCTGACCTAACAGTCGAGGATATACAGAACCAGCTCAACGACGAGGAGCGCCTTCAGCTCTTCAGCAAAAATCAGGCACCTAAGTTCCTACAGGGTCTCAAGAGTCAAGAGTCCAAGATAATGGAAGACTTCCGATTTACAATTAAAGGTAGAGTATTGTTCTATTTTTGGACTGCAGACAAAAAAGCTTACTTTAAAATTTAAATTCGTATTTTTTCCGCATTTCAGTCACCCTCGCGCCAGAGCCGTCGCTGTATTGGTATCGAGACGACCAACCGATCGATGAATGTTTAAGGTACAGGATTAGCAAAGAGGAGCATGGATTGTGCCATTTAGACATTCATCAGCTTGAGTTTCTGGATCAAGCTGAATGGAAATGTGTCGCTAGCAATGATTTTGGCCACAGTGTCACTTCCTGTTTTTTGAAACTCATCATTCCACGACATTACAAAAAACCCAGATTCCTAGAAAACTTGCGAGCGATCCTATCGGAGGAAGGTGCCGTAAACCTCGAGTGCAAAGTAATTGGTGTACCGCAGCCGACGCTGAAATGGTACAAAGATGGAGAAGAGCTGAAGCCCGGTGATATACATCGGATCATCTCTGGCCAAGACGGTACCTGTTGTTTGGGGACATATACGTGCGAGGCTCAAAATTGCATGGGGATCGCTGCCAGCTCAGCTTCCTTGTTAGGCTTCGAGGACAGCGCCAAATCTAATAAAATAAAGAAGAAGCAACCCGAAGCTGAACCCGTGCTGCAACGGAATATTTCATTGTCGACGATACATGAAGAGCGGACGTCGCAAATGTACGATACTCCAGTGGGCGATATTACGCTAGACGACAAAGGAGAGATTTCTTTCTCTTTCGATGGAAAGGAGGTGTCTGTCTCTCTGTACGAGACGCCCGATCTGACCGAAGAAGAAGCATTGCAGATCGTCGAAATGTATGCCGATCAATTATCTGAAAATGTTACCGAGCACAACGTAGTGGAATTACCTCCTTTAAGATTCGTCAAAGAAACATCCACATCCGGAAATCTATTGATGGAGGCCATAGTGATAGATGTTTCCCCGGATTATTTTACAACTGCCGACGAAGATTTACGAACAGAAGCTGACGTGGATGACATGTCCATAGTTGAAGAGGTAACGGCGCCTTTGGTTTATGATAATAATTTATCCCTCATGGATGGGGCAGATTACTTAGAAAAAGTAGTCGCCGAGATAGCAGAGTTGCAAATGGATATTCCTAAAAAGAACTTTAGAAAAAAATCCGATTCAGGAAAAAGTGGGGATGAGTATTTCAGTTTGTCAAGGGAAGCATCACTTTCTCAGGCAAATAATGAAGATTACAGCATACCAACAAGTGATTTTGGTACCCCACTAAATACTGTAAAACGACCTGAGGAGGCGGTAGTAAACGTGTCGACTGCAGAAAAGATTGAACCTAAAAGACAAGAATCGGATATTACTAATGATATGGACATGCCTCCTTGTAAGGTACCTAGAACAAAACGAAAGAAACGCGAAAGAAAAGGAAGCCATGGGTCGCGTAAATCCAGTTCAGGAAGCGAAATGTCTTTAGAACAAAATCATGAAATAATAACCAAACAAAAAGATAGCGTGGTATTGGAGAAAACTATCAATGACATTGTCTATAACTTAGAAGTTATACATAAACATCTAAATGCAGTCGAAGAGGAAGTCATGTTGCAGTCGCATCAAATGATATCAGCATCTGCAACGGATAAAAGCTTGGAAATTATTGCGAGCGTTATCAGTCCTTTAATCGAGGTGCGAAGCGCTATGGACGTCGTTAAAGAAGGGAAATTTAGAGACGTGACTCTTTTGCCTTTTATCCAAAATCTTTTGCCACCACTCAAAAACTTACAACAGAAACTTGCAATTATTGAAAAGTGCATAGACATGGAAAGTGGTAGTCATACTTTAGTACAACGAACATGTGTATGCTTGGTCGATACCATAGGAATTCAAATGCAACATATGTTCGAGGGAATTCAAAGTATGGTCAATATGGAGCAACCCGATAGCAGCGATGAGTTAATAATACAATTAAATTCGCTCATAATTGAAACCGTAGAAGCTTTGAAATTATCAAAAGAGTGTATCAAAACCACTGGAATACTCCATCAAGAAAGCGAAGGGTGCAAGGAAATAGCTAAAGAGGCAAAACAACAGAAATCAAATGAAATTATGAAAACAATACATGAAATTAGGGGTCCGATATTATTCATGCAAGAAATTGTCCATAAAATGGAAAACGATATGATATCGGACACATTCGGTGATGAAAATTTGAACGCCCTTGGTGATGAATTTATCAGTAACATTTCTCTACATGCACAAGATTTGCAAACAGCCCTACAAACAGCTGAAGTTCACGCTGTAATTGAAACAGAACAAAATTTGGAAAAAAATAATACTGAATTATTGGAAACTTTGATAGAACCTATGATCGAACTCAGAAATTGTTTAGTCACCTTAAATGAGATAGATAATAAATGTTTGACTAAAGATAACGTTTCGAGCATTCGAAACCCTTTGCAAAAAATATACGATACAATTAAAAAAGTTGAGATAAAACATATGAATATAGAATATTTGTCAAGTGATGAAAATAAAAAGACTTTGCAAAAATCTGCCCAATTGTTGATAAATTTTGAGCAAGCCATAGAGAATATCAAAAAATCGGATATAAGCGCGACATTTAGTAGCTTTACAAATGTGCGGAATATATTATTTGATCTTGTTGAATGTACGCTTCAAACAAATGATAAAGATAATTATCTGGCTTTAAATCTACTGAATAGTCCTCTGGAAAATTTAATCAAGCAATTGGAGGCTATTTCTTTTACATGCCATAATGATTTAAGTACATATTTGGAAAATGTTAAAAATATTCTACAAAGTTATATCTCTGAACCTACCTCTGTGAAAAAATATGTGCAACCTACTATCACAACGATAAACCAAATATTGCACGATTTGGATAGAAAAGCTATCTTTGAAATTTCCGATGAAAAAGAAGCTATTGACCAAAGCATTTTAATTCACGGCGAAAATCTCGATAGCATGAGTGATATAAATCTAGCAATAGAAAGAATTTTACCTATTTCAACACTGCTTCAAGATACTGCTAATAATATCGCTATAGTATCGAAGCACGAAACAGTAGAAAGCGCTCACGATTTCAATAATAGGAATCCCGAATTTGAACACTTATCAAGAACTTTAGAGTCTTTGTGTCATAATATTGCGTCAATTGTTCACGAGCCTATAAAGGAGGAAGAAATATCATCCATTTTAATCAACATAACGAATATTCCATTACTGGCCTCACCTTTAGTACATTTAAATGAAAGCTTGGCTGCGTTGAAACTGGAAACTTACGAAGACCCTATGAGCATTAGCATTGAAGATATTTCGATATACAAAACCATTGCCGATCCATTGCAAGAGTTACAAAAGGCAATAGAAATAATTGAAAATGATATTTACGATAACCACTCAAATGACAAAGATATGGATACTGTCTCTAAAATAAAGTCTACTCTCGCTCATTCCCTTCGAGAACTAGAAGAATGCATTTTGGAGGTACAACAGCTTTATTCTATCGAAGCCATGGAAGATTTATCTACCACTGCCGACTTTTCTGCTTTAAAAACTGCTGCAGAAGAAGCTGAATTTGACCACATTCAAGCACTCACTGTAAGAAATGACGCAGTTTATGAAACCATTCAAAGTATCACTATTGCAGATATATCTAAAGCAGATATTATAGTTAATGTCCAAAATTACATAACCGTTCTGCAACAACCAGATACTCTGGAAATATTAGAAGTTATTTCCGAGAGGGAAGAATTTGCTCCATATAAAATCGTAGCAAATGAAATTAGAGAAGTAAAATGCGCACTAGAAACTATTTTGCAGCCGATAGCATTAGAAAATCTTAAATTACTAAACAATATTGACACATTAAATTCTGTGTCCGAGCCATTAGAGCGTATATGCAACGTGTTAACTCAGCTTCAGACAGAAGATCTTATTCATAATGAAGTGATAACAACAAATCAACAAATTCAGTTAAAATTGGCAATGGATGAGCTGAAAAAACCAGTAAAGGATGCAGAAACAATTATTCATCAAATAGAGGATGAAATAACTGAAAAATCCAATAAAGCTGCTGATTTGATTGTTCACGGCGAGGACGAAACTATTAAAAATATCAGCATTGTTGATTTATCTAAAGAATCAGCCGATATTATATTGAATGTACAAAATTACGTAACAGTTCTGCAACAACCACATACTCTGGAAATATTAGAAGCTATTTCCGAGAGGGATGAATTTGCTCCATATAAAATGGTAGCAAATGAAATTAGAGACGTAAAATGTGCACTAGAAACTATTTTGCAGCCGATAGCACTAGAAAATCCTAAATTACTAAATAATATTGACACACTAAATTATGTATCCGAGCCATTGGAGCGTATATGCAATGTGTTAACCCAGCTTCAGACGGAAGATCTTATTCATAATGAAATGATAACAACAAATCAACAGATTCAGTTAAAATTGGCAATGGATGAGTTGAAAAATCAAGTAGAAGATACCAAACGAATTATTCATGAAATTGAGGATGAAATAACAGAAAATTCCAATAAAGCAGCTGATTTAATTATTCACGACAAGGAAGAAACTATTCAAAATATCAGCATTTCTGATTTATCTAAAGAATCAGCAGATATTATATTGAATGTGCAAAATTACATAACAGTTCTGCAACAACCAGATACTATGGAAATATTAAAAGCTATTTCCGAGAGGGATGAATTTGCTCCATATAAAATGGTAGCAAATGAAATTAGAGACGTAAAATGTGCACTAGAAACTATTTTGCAGCCGATAGTACTAGAAAATCCTAAATTACTAAATAATATTGACACACTAAATTATGTATCCGAGCCATTGGAGCGTATATGCAATGTGTTAACCCAGCTTCAGACGGAAGATCTTATTCATAATGAAATGATAACAACAAATCAACAGATTCAGTTAAAAATGGCAATAGATGAGCTGAAAAAACCAGTAGAAGATACCAAACGAATTATTCATGAAATTGAGGATGAAATATCAGAAAATTCCAATAAAGCAGCTGATTTAATTGTTCACGACAAGGAAGAAACTATTCAAAATATCAGCATTTCTGATTTATCTAAAGAATCAGCAGATATTATATTGAATGTGCAAAATTACATAACAGTTCTGCAACAACCAGATACTCTGGAAGTATTAAAAGCTATTTCCGAGAGGGATGAATTTGCTCCATATAAAATGGTAGCAAATGAAATTAGAGACGTAAAATGTGCACTAGAAACTATTTTGCAGCCGATAGCACTAGAAAATCCTAAATTAGTAAATAATATTGACACACTAAATTATGTATCCGAGCCATTGGAGCGTATATGCAATGTGTTAACACAGCTTCAGACGGAAGATCTTATTCATAATGAAATGATAACAATAAATCAACAGATTCAGTTAAAAATGGCAATGGATGAGCTGAAAAAACCAGTAGAAGATACCAAACGAATTATTCATGAAATTGAGGTTGAAATAACAGAAAATTCCAATAAAGCAGCTGCTTTAATTGTTCACGACAAGGAAGAAACTATTCAAAATATCAGCATTTCTGATTTATCTAAAGAATCAGCAGATATTATATTGAATGTGCAAAATTACATAACAGTTCTGCAACAACCAGATACTCTGGAAGTATTAAAAGCTATTTCCGAGAGGGATGAGTTTGCTCCATATAAAATGGTAGCAAATGAAATTAGAGACGTAAAATGTGCACTAGAAACTATTTTGCAGCCGATAGCACTAGAAAATCCTAAATTACTAAATAATATTGACACACTAAATTATGTATCCGAGCCATTGGAGCGTATATGCAATGTGTTAACCCAGCTTCAGACGGAAGATCTTATTCATAATGAAATGATAACAAAAAATCAACAGATTCAGTTAAAAATGGCAATGGATGAGCTGAAAAAACCAGTAGAAGATACCAAACGAATTATTCATGAAATTGAGGATGAAATATTAGAAAATTCCAATAAAGCAGCTGATTTAATTGTTCACGACAAGGAAGAAACTATTCAAAATATCAGCATTTCTGATTTATCTAAAGAATCAGCAGATATTATATTGAATGTGCAAAATTACATAACAGTTCTGCAACAACCAGATACTCTGGAAGTATTAGAAGCTATTTCCGAGAGGGATGAATTTGCTCCATATAAAATGGTAGCAAATGAAATTAGAGACGTAAAATGTGCACTAGAAACTATTTTGCAGCCGATAGCACTAGAAAATCCTAAATTACTAAATAATATTGACACACTAAATTATGTATCCGAGCCATTGGAGCGTATATGCAATGTGTTAACACAGCTTCAGACGGAAGATCTTATTCATAATGAAATGATAACAATAAATCAACAGATTCAGTTAAAAATGGCAATGGATGAGCTGAAAAAACCAGTAGAAGATACCAAAAGAATTATTCATGAAATTGAGGTTGAAATAACAGAAAATTCCAATAAAGCAGCTGCTTTAATTGTTCACGACAAGGAAGAAACTATTCAAAATATCAGCATTTCTGATTTATCTAAAGAATCAGCAGATATTATATTGAATGTGCAAAATTACATAACAGTTCTGCAACAACCAGATACTCTGGAAGTATTAAAAGCTATTTCCGAGAGGGATGAATTTGCTCCATATAAAATGGTAGCAAATGAAATTAGAGACGTAAAATGTGCACTAGAAACTATTTTGCAGCCGATAGCACTAGAAAATCCTAAATTACTAAATAATATTGACACACTAAATTATGTATCCGAGCCATTGGAGCGTATATGCAATGTGTTAACCCAGCTTCAGACGGAAGATCTTATTCATAATGAAATGATAACAAAAAATCAACAGATTCAGTTAAAAATGGCAATGGATGAGCTGAAAAAACCAGTAGAAGATACCAAACGAATTATTCATGAAATTGAGGATGAAATATTAGAAAATTCCAATAAAGCAGCTGATTTAATTGTTCACGACAAGGAAGAAACTATTCAAAATATCAGCATTTCTGATTTATCTAAAGAATCAGCAGATATTATATTGAATGTGCAAAATTACATAACAGTTCTGCAACAACCAGATACTCTGGAAGTATTAAAAGCTATTTCCGAGAAGGATGAATTTGCTCCATATAAAATGGTAGCAAATGAAATTAGAGAAGTAAAATGTGCACTAGAAACTGTTTTGCAGCCGATAGCATTAGAAAATCTTAAATTACTAAACAATATTGACACATTAAATTCTGTGTCCGAGCCATTAGAGCGTATATGCAATGTGTTAACACAGCTTCAGGCGGAAGATCTTATTCATAGTGAAATAATAACAACAAATCAACAGATTCGGTTAAAATTGGCATTGGATGAGCTGAAAAAACCAGTAGAAGATGCCGAAAGAATTATTCATGAAATTGACGATCAAATAACAGAAAATTCTAATAAAGCAGCTGATTTGATTGTACCGAGCGATGCAGAAAACTTACAGCAGATTTACTTATCTGTATTATACTATATCACCACTTTACATCAATCAAACTTCTTTAAACACGAAACAGCTGAATCGAAAGATCTTGAGAAGGCAGTGAAAACTTTGGAAAGAATTTTAAATTCCACTGACCCACAATATGAAGTTTTACTGGTTAACAAGCAGTTACTAATTAAATGCAAAAATCTGTTGAAAATAATATCCGACTTAGTCAATAATGAAAGTAGTGTAAAATCACATGACACAGAAATTAAGACATCAGTAGATGCCTTATCTGAAGTTGCTCTAGAATTGGAATCATTGGTAGGAAAATTCATTCCCATACAACAATTACCAGACGACGATAATTCCCAAATACTGAATCAATCTGACTACAATAATGCAGCTGTCATTACAGAATTTGATTTGTCTGACATAATTGCTATTATACGAAGAAGTATTCCTCTTATGGTACCGTTAAATGTCCCTCACATTATCCAACAATTCCAGCAAATAGAAAAATTCTCCGCATTTGTGGAAACAATAGAAAATATTATCGAAATTAAAAAATCATTAAATATTTTTTTACAATGTAATATTTTTGAAAGTAAGGATTTTCATAAAAATATTGAATTGTCGACCTCTGTATTAAATCCTTTGGAAACAATATGTAATGAAATGAAATATTTTAATGAAGTCGATTACAAACAAATTATGGAGGAGTTGGCTGCACCTCATGCGCGCGAAATATTGAATATTACACAAAAAATATCAGAACCCATTCAAATATTATTGTGTGCCATCCGCAAAATACATCAAGAAATTCTTAACATGAATATTATCTCCGTATCAGAAACTATTGCTGAAAAAATTGTTGGCGACATCGCTGAATTTAATGAGACCCCAGAAAAAGAGACACTTAATATTAGCATAGGAAAATACATTGCAACGCTACAAGAACCGGTGATTTTTGAGTTCCTGGCCGAAATAACGGAAAATAAAGATCTTTCTTTCGGTCAAATTTTAACAAGGGAAATTAAGCAGATAGAGGCAGTGTTAATTATCATTTCGCAATCAACCGAATTGGAAAAGGCATTAAAATTAAATAAAATTGATATTTTAAATGCCATAGATACACCATTAAATGATATTTGCAATTGTTTAAACACAATGGGGAATGAACACAATAATATGGAAGTGACCATATCGCAAATGACAAGTGAAATTGAAAATTTAGTAACACCTGTTCATAAATTATTATCATGTCTTAATAAAATTCAAGACGATATCATTAGCGTTGAACTGACGGAACCGCTATTGGTTAATGAAGATTATTTAGCACAACAAGCATCTGAATCGCATCTGAGTATTCATAATTATATCGCAATTCTTGAACAAGAAAATTTAGTACAATTATTCGAGGAAATAACATCAAATACTCCATTTTCTGCATTTAAAGAATTATCACCCAACCTTCAACGCATACTTTCTGCATTAAAATCACTTTTAATGACAAATCAAAATCAATTAAAAGATGTTACATCAATTATAAAATATTTAGATGATATTTTAAAATCATTTTCTAATTTAAAAAAGATCGATTTTAAAAATGTTACTGAGCTGACAGAGAACAGTGTGAAAGAATTTGAAATATACTTGAATGTAATTTCGGAATCTATAAACCAGTTAATTTCAAATCTGAATATTATTCCAGAAAGGATGGATTCAAATATGAGGCAATCTTTTGAAGTAACACGAATTCCGGAATGTCAAGTCGTTACCGACGAAGGTAAAGTTGAAAATGATTTGTTGGAAAAAAATATAAAAGAAGAGATCAAATGTTTTATCATCAATATACAACATCCCACAACTTCCGAGTCTTTAAAATATATTTTAAGCAATAAAAATCTTTCTTTCTGTAAAGATTCGGTATCAGATATAGAAAAGGTTATATCTGAATTTTCATCGATTTCCAATGCAACAAAACTAGATAAAGCTTTATCAATTCTTACTCTAAGCACTCTAAAATCCGCAATTCAATCAATGGATTGCATTTGCCATACAATAAACCTTTTAAAATCTGGAAAATATTGCGAAGAAGAATTTGTAAATAGTAGAGAAAATTTAGAAAAAGCTATCGGAGAATTGAAAACTTTCGCTCAGGATGTTCGAGAACAAATATTTGGAAATGAAAAACTTGGAACGGCTCAGATCGCAGATATACAGAAAGAAGAAGAAGTAATTTATGATGCTAGATTAATACCTATTGAGAATGAGACATTGGAAAATACAAAAATAATAGTTGAGATTAAAAAATACCTTACAATAATGACACATTCTGATACTTTTGAAATTCTTGAAAATATCTCACAAAAGGCTGATTTCTTAATGTTTGAACCTGTAGTCGCAGAAATCAAAGATGTCAAATCTATGCTTGATAAGGTAGTGCATATTAATGAAATAGGGTTGATAAATAAAACTGATAATACTACAACTTTAAAACAATTTCAAGAACTGTTGGAGAATATTTGTGATAACATGTCAAATGTACAGCTTCAACATGCCACTGAAAAAGGGAACATTAATGAAATTCAATCATTAGAATTGAAAAACGCAATCGAAATGATCTCTCAGCCTCTGCAAGAATTAAGCGCCATCGTTAGTGTTTATCAAAATGATATATTATGCTCTTCCCATGATACTCAATATGAACCCATTGTAAACATCGGAGAAAATATTATTGAAAATAATTCTGATGTAATTTCAGAGACTGATATACCTAGCATTATTACAAACATTATTTTAGATGTACACAATTATGTAGCTGTCGTAGAAAAACCGCATATTTTAGAAATTCTCAAAATAATGTCAGAGAAAAATGAATTCCCATTATCTAAAGTAATTGCAACAAATGTTTTAAATATGAAATTTGTTTTTGAAAGCATGCTCCATCCTATAGAGTTAGATAGTTTAAGAAATCTAAAAGACGTAACTCAATTAAATGCAATGTCTAAACCAATCGAAGACATTTGCTTAGTTTTAAACAATTTCCCCGAAAAGTATATTGATAATATGACGGAGCAACAGCAAAACGATTATGCGTTTGCGATAGAATCAATAATTGAACCCCTTAATCAGTTGGAAACAGCGATACAATCTGTTAAAGAAGAAATATTTAGCAATTCTATTGCTCTGCAATCACAGGAATACGACACCGAACAAACCTATCAAGAGCTCGTTATCGACCAAGAAAATGCATTAAAATCCTTAAAAGAAGAAATAAAAAATATGGTAGAAAGTATTTCTATTGAAGATAGCAAAGTAGTTCATTTCATGGATACCATTAACTTACAAATAAATACAATGTGTGACCGATTTTTACGCGGAAATATATTAAATGGAAATATGATATCAAACATGATCCAAACATTTATGGAGATTCAAGGAAACATAGACACATTTCAAGATAATTATTGCAATAGTGGAAGCGAAAACACAGACAACAAATTCGTCGAAATTTCTAAAACATTGGATTCCGCTTTATATATTGCTAGAATTACACTAACCGATTTAATAGCAGAAAAACGCAATAAATCACTTGCTCGACCAATAAAACAAATTTTATCAGTTATAGAATCAGTGACTAAAGTTTACAACGGAAATATAAACGATAAAATTTGGAATTCATTCGTTTCCATCCTTCAGAATTCGATATTAAGTGTTAATATTGAGAATGAGGAACTAGGAAAAATATTATTTGAGCCCAATTCTTCTAAAACAACATTTAGAACAGAGGTATATTTAAATGACATTAACGAAATTACGCAAAACATTTTTCAGAATGTCGATTCGCCTTTACATGTAGAGTTATTAAAAGAAATAGAAGGCGTTTTAGACGAGATTAATAAAGATAAAAATGTGATATGGAAAGAAATATCAGAATTTGAAAAGATTTCCAGTGTAGCCCTAATAATAAATAATTATTTAAAAGAGGAATTGAATACTCCTATATCACAAGGTATTATATCAGACATTCCAGTAGAAATAAGGCGTGATTATCAAAAGCTATACGAATCTTCGGCGATGATTACCAATTTAAAATATTTATGCGAACAAATTATAGAATTAACAAAACACATTCATCTAAATACATGCGATCATTTCGAAAAAAACTACCTTTTGGAGTTGCTTTCAAAATGTCAGGAGCAAATACATGGCCCAGAGAATTCTTTTGATCAAATTTCTGATAAAATGAGTTCCGAAGAAATGAATATCATGACTAATCTTTATGGTGAAATCGTCGATCTTTTAAGAATAATTGAAGATAGAGATGTTTTAATAATCGATAGAGATATAAAAGAAAAATTGTTAAATTTTAAATGCTCGCTGGAAATGGTTATAAATGAAAATATTTCGTTACCATCTATGGAAATGTATCACGAAAATCTATGTTACAATGATTCCATCGAAAACTCTCATCAACTAAGTGCAGATTTGAAAAAAGAACAGGAAACATTCACACATCAGCCTAATACTAATACCCTAACTGAAAAAGAATATGTAGTGTCAGATAATATAACCAAGAAACTTTCATTATTGCAATCATATTATGATGAGTCGGATAACATCCTATCCTCTGATACCTTGCATATAATTAGTAGTCACATTAAGATACAAAACCTTATTGATAATATGAATTCAGTTTCAGAACAAATATTGTCTGAAAGTGAATCTTCTGTTTCTGAAAATATTCAAATTCAAGACTTTTGCAACCAAAGAGAACCAAAAATTAAGAAATTACAATCAACATTTGATAATTTGTTGCAAGAGCTTTATTACGGTCCTATAAACGAAACCATGGTTTTTAATACGACTGTTGAAAATGTGATTCTTAAGGAAATTGATATTAAAGTCCTTCGAAATAGTTTACCATCCTTTTTAAATATATCAGAAGCAATGAAAACCATTATGAAATTATCACGTTATTATATACCTCAAAAGGAAAAAGATAAGATTCTAAACGAAAGCGGCAAAAGCCTTTTGATTAAAATTCCTTTAAAAGTAATTGTGGCTAATTGTTTAGATTTACTAGAAAACTTTAGGGAATTAAGTGCATCTGAATCTATAGTACAGTCTATTACAAACTTGAAGGAAACTGTAAATAAAAACATAACAGAAAACGAAGAAACTAGATTATTGGATGTGAGTATATTCATAGAAGTTTTAAATGAGGTGGCTCCTATTCTTTCTTCCACAATACCATTCTTATCAATGACATTAAATACGAATGACTGCGGTAAAGATAATGAAGTAAATGATGCTGTGAACGAAATAAAAGCAACTCCAGATGAATTATGTAATAATACGGAGGAAAATGACAAAGAGGTCGAAAATAGATTAAAACTACATGAAGTTAGCGAAATTGAGGACAATATAAAAATGGAAAGCTTGGAAGATTCAAGTCCTGAAGCCACTACAAAAATATTACACAAAGCAAGTTCCAATGAGATCAAAAGTGAAACAAATTTTGCAGGAGCACTAGATCTAAAGGATATGGCAACAGAAAACAAAGCTATATTAGACGAATCGGATGCTAAAGAAACAGTTAAAAATTCACAGCAAGGAAATATTAATGATATCGAGAGTAAAGGAAAATCTGATGAAGTCATAGAAGTGGAGGACCTAATACAAAGCAAAGAACTTCTATTAGAGGAAAAAGCTGAAGAGATAGATGAAGAATCAAAATTTACGGAAGGCTTCGAAGTTAAGGATGCTGCAAAGGGCGAAAAAGCGACTATGGAGGAACCAGCCAACGCTTTAAATAAAGAATATGTTGAAGAGATATCTAGTGAAATGAAATTTGCTGTACCTTTGGAAATAAAGGACGTAGAAGAGAGCAAAAAAATAATTTTGCAGGAACAAACCTTAAAGAAAGAAAATGTTGAAGAGATATTTAGTCAATTGAAATCTGCTAAATCTTTAGAAGTTAAGGATGGCGCACAGAGCGAAAACGCCGCTTTGGAGGAATCTGCCAAATTCCTAAAGAAGGAAAAGGTTGAAGAGATATCTAGTGAATTAAAATCTGCCGTTTTGGAGGAATCTGCCAAATTGTTAAAGAAGGAAAAGGCTGAAGAGATAACTTGTGAATTGAAATCTGCTGAAGGCTTAGAAGTTAAGGATGGTGCACAAAGCGACAACGCCGTTTTGGAGGAATATGCCAAATTCCTAAAGAAGGAAAAGGTTGAAGAGATATCTAGTGAATTAAAATCTGCTGAATCCTTAGAAATTAAGGATGGTACACAGAAGGAAAAAGCCGCTTTGGAGAAATCTTCCCAATTATTAAAGAAGGAAAAGGTTGAAGAGAAATCTAGCAAATTTAAACCTGCTGTAACATTAGAGGTTAAGGATGGTGCACAGAGAGAAAAAGCCGATTTAGAGGAATCTGCCAAGTTCTTCAAGAAGGAAAACGCTGAAAAGATATCTATCGAATTAAAATCGGCTGAAGCCCTAGAAGTTAAAGATGGTGCTCAGAGCGTAAAAGCTACTATAGAGGAATCTGCCAAATTCTTAAAGAAGGAAAATGTAGAAGAGATAACCAGCGAATTAAAATCTGCTGAAATGTTAGATGTTAAGAATGGTGCACAGAGCGAAAAAGCCGCTTTAGAGGAATCTGCCAAATTCTTAAAGAAGGAAATGCCTGAAGAGATATTTAGCGAATTGAAATCCGCTGAAGCCTTTGAAGTTATAAATGGTGCACAGAGTGTGAAAGCCGCTGTGGAGGAATCTGTCCAATCCTTAAAGACGGAAAAGGTTAAAACTTTATCAAGCGAATTTAAATCTTCTGAAGCCTTAGAAGTTCAGGATAGTGCACAAAGCAGAAAAGTTTCTTTGGATGAATCTGCCAATTTCTTGACGAAGGAAAAAAATGAAGTAACATCTTTTGAATTGAAATCTGCTGCTGATTTAGAAGTTAAGGATATTGTAGAGAGCGAAAAAGCCGCTTTGGATGAATCTGTCAAATTCTTAGGGAAAGAAAACGCTGAAAAGTTACCATGCAAATTGAAATCTGCTGAAGCCGTAGAAGTTAAGAATGGTGCACAGAGTGACAAAGCCGTTTTGGATGAATTTGCCAAATTCTTAAAGGAGGGAAAAATTGAAGAGAAAACTAGCGAATTAAAATCTGCTGAAACCTTAAAAGTTATCAATAGTGCACAGAGCGAAAAAGCAGTTTTAGAGGAATCTGGCAAATTCTTAAAGAAGGAAAAGATGGAAGAGAAATCCAGTGAATTGAAATCTGCCGAAGCCTCAAAACTTGAGGATAGTGCACCGAGCGAAAAAGCCACTTTGGGAGAATCTGCCAAATTATCAAAGAAGGAAATATCCGAAGAAATACCTAGCGAATTGACATCTGCTGAAGCTTTAGAAGTTACGGATGGTGCACAAAGCGACAAAGCCGTTTTGGAGGAATCTGCCAAATTGTTAAAGAAGGAAAAGGCTGAAGAGATAACTTGTGAATTGAAATCTGCTGAAGGCGTAGGAGTTAAGGATGGTGCACAAAGCGACAACGCCGTTTTGGAGGAATCTGTCAAATTATTAAAGAAGGAAAAAGCTGAAGAGTTATTTAGCGAATTAAAATCTGCTGAAGCCTTAGAAGTTAAGTATGCTGCACAGAGCGACAAAGCCGTTTTAGAGGAATCTGCAAAATTCTTAAAGAAGGAAAAGATGGAAGAGAAATCCAGTGAATTGAAATCTGCTGAATCCTTAAAACTTAAGGATAGTGCACTGAGCGAAAAAGCCACTTTGGGAGAATCTGCCAAATTATCAAAGAAGGAAATATCCGAAGAAATACCTAGCGAATTGACATCTGCTGAAGCTTTAGAAGTTACGGATGGTGCACAAAGCGACAAAGCCGTTTTGGAGGAATCTGCCAAATTGTTAAAGAAGGAAAAGGCTGAAGAGATAACTTGTGAATTGAAATCTGCTGAAGGCTTAGAAGTTAAGGATGGTGCACAAAGCGACAACGCCGTTTTGGAGGAATCTGCCAAATTATTAAAGAAGGAAAAAGCTGAAGAGTTATTTAGCGAATTAAAATCTGCTGAAGCCTTAGAAGTTAAGTATGCTGCACAGAGCGACAAAGCCGTTTTAGAGGAATCTGCAAAATTCTTAAGGAAGGAAAAGATGGAAGAGAAATCCAGTGAATTGAAATCTGCTGAAGCCTTAAAACTTAAGGATAGTGCACCGAGCGAAAAAGCCACTTTGGGAGAATCAGCCAAATTCTCAAAGAAGGAAATATCCGAAGAAATACCTAGCGAATTAACATCTGCTGAAGCTTTAGAAGTTAAGGATGGTGCACAAAGCGACAAAGCCGTTTTGGAGGAATCTGCCAAATTGTTAAAGAAGGAAAAGGCTGAAGAGATAACTTGTGAATTGAAATCTGCTGAAGGCTTAGAAGTTAAGGATGGTGCACAAAGCGACAACGCCGTTTTGGAGGAATCTGCCAAATTATTAAAGAAGGAAAAAGCTGAAGAGTTATTTAGCGAATTAAAATCTGCTGAAGCCTTAGAAGTTAAGTATGCTGCACAGAGCGACAAAGCCGTTTTAGAGGAATCTGCAAAATTCTTAAACAAGGAAAAGATGGAAGAGAAATCCAGTGAATTGAAGTCTGCTGAAGGCTTAAAACTTAAGGATAGTGCACCTAGCGAAAAAGTCACTTTGGGAGAATTTGCCAAATTCTCAAAGAAGGAAATATCCGAAGAAATACCTAGCGAATTGACATCGGCTGAAGCTTTAGAAGTTACGGATGGTGCACAAAGCGACAAAGCTGTTTTAGAGGAATCTGTCAAATCGGTAAAGAAGGAAAAAGCTGAAGAGTTATTTAGCGAATTAAAATCTGCTGAAGCCTTAGAAGTTAAGTATGCTGCACAGAGCGACAAAGCCGTTTTAGAGGAATCTGCAAAATTCTTAAAGAAGGAAAAGATGGAAGAAAAATCCAGTGAATTGAAATCTGCTGAAGCCTTAAAACTTAAGGATAGTGCACCGAGCGAAAAAGCCACTTTGGGAGAATCAGCCAAATTCTCAAAGAAGGAAATATCCGAAGAAATACCTAGCGAATTGACATCGGCTGAAGCTTTAGAAGTTACGGATGGTGCACAAAGCGACAAAGCTGTTTTAGAGGAATCTGTCAAATCGGTAAAGAAGGAAAAAGCTGAAGAGTTATTTAGCGAATTAAAATCTGCTGAAGCCTTAGAAGTTAAGTATGCTGCACAGAGCGACAAAGCCGTTTTAGAGGAATCTGCAAAATTCTTAAAGAAGGAAAAGATGGAAGAAAAATCCAGTGAATTGAAATCTGCTGAAGCCTTAAAACTTAAGGATAGTGCACTGAGCGAAAAAGCCACTTTGGGAGAATCAGCCAAATTCTCAAAGAAGGAAATATCCGAAGAAATACCTAGCGAATTAACATCTGCTGAAGCTTTAGAAGTTAAGGATGGTGCACAAAGCGACAAAGCCGTTTTGGAGGAATCTGCCAAATTGTTAAAGAAGGAAAAGGCTGAAGAGATAACTTGTGAATTGAAATCTGCTGAATCCTTAGAAGTTAAGGATGGTGCACAAAGCTACAAAGCTGTTTTAGAGGAATCTGTCAAATCGGTAAAGAAGGAAAAGGCTGAAGAGATATTTAGCGAATTAAAATCTGCTGAAGCCTTAGAAGTTAAGTATGCTGCACAGAGCGACAAAGCCGTTTTAGAGGAATCTGCAAAATTCTTAAAGAAGGAAAAGGCTGAACAGACATCTTGTGAATTGAAATCTGCTGAAGCTTTAGAAGTTAAGGATGTTGTACAGATCGAAATTGCCAATTTCGGGGATTCTGCTGAATTCTTAAAGAAGGAGAAGGTTGAAGAGATATCTACTGAATTAAAATCTGCTGAAACCTTGGAAGTTAAGAATGGTGCACAGAGCGATAAAGCCGCTATGGAGGAATCTGCGAAATTCATAAAGAAGGAAAAGGTTGCGGAGATATCTAGAGAATTAAAATCAGCAAAAACATTAGAAGTTACGGATAGTGCAAAGAGCGAAAAAGCCACATTGAATGAATCTGCCAAGCTATTAAAGAAGGAAAAGGTTGAAGAGATATCTAGCGAATTAAAATCTGCTAAAGCTTTAGAAGTTAAGAATGGCGTACAAAGCGAAATAGCCGCTGTGGAGGAATCTGATAAATTCATAAGGAAAGAAATGTGTAAGGAGATATCTAGTGATTTGAAATCTGCTGAAGCCTTAGACGTTAGGGATGGTGTACAGAGCGACAAAGCCACATTGAAGGAGTCACCCAAGATATTGAAGGTGGAAAATATTGAAGAGGTATCTAATGTAATGAAATCCGCTGAAGCCTTAGACGTCAAGTATAGCGCACAGAGTGAAATGGCCGTTTTGGAGGAATCTACTCTATCCTTAAAGAAGGAAAAGGCTATAGAGATATATAGCGAATTGAAATCTGCTGAAGTCTTAGAAGTTAAGGATAGTGCACAAAGCAAAAAAGCCGCTTTGGAGGAATCTGATAAATTGTTAATGGTGGAAAAGTTTGAAGATATATCTAGCGAATTGAAATCTGCTGATATCTTAAAAGTTAAGGATGGTGCACAAAGCGATAAAGCCGCTATGAAGGAATCTGCCAAATTCGTAAAGAAGGAAAAGGTTGAAGAGATATCTAGCGAAATAAAATCTGCTAAAGCATTAGAAGTTAAGGATAGTGCAAAGAGCGAAAAAGCCGCATTGAATGAATCTGCCAAGTTATTAAAGAAGGAAAATGCTGAAGAGATATCTAGTGAATTAAAATCTGCTAAAGCCTTAGAAGTTAATGATGGGGTAAAGAGCGAAAAAGCTGCTTTTGATGAAAAAGTTAAATTCTCAAAGAAGAAAACAGTAAAAGAAATCGATAGTGAATTGAAATCCGCTGATTCCGTACAAGGTAAGAATGCAGCTCAGAGCGAAAATGCCACTTCGGAGGAGTCAGCTAAGATCTTAATGAAAGAACAGATTATAAAGACATCTACTGAATTGAAATCCTCTGAAGTCACAGATGTTAAGACTGTAGAACAAATAGAGAAAGCTAATTTGGAGGAAGCTACCAAAATGTTGAAGAAGGAAAACGTTCAAGAGATATCTGGTGAGCTGAAGTCAGCTGAAGCCTTAGATGTTAAGTACGCTGCTAAGAGCGAAAAAGCCATTTTGGTGGAATCAGCTACAAACTTAAAAAAGGATGATTTCGAATATATTAAAAGTAAAGTGAAATCCACGAAATCTATTGATAATACGAACACAATGAAAGGAGAACAGGCGATGCTGGTGGATTTATCTGCTTCTGACGTAGTAAACCACTTAAATAGAGATAAAATTCAAATGGTCGAGGGTCAAATGAAATCTGATGCTATTATTGAAGTTAAGGAGATGGAAATGGCACAAAATGCCAGCTTAGAGGATGTAGGAAAAGAAAAGAAACGGAAAAAAGACGATGCGGAAAAATTTAAAAATAAACAGAAATCTCTTGACTCAATTGAAGTAAGGAAAGCGGTCAATGAAGGATTGACCGGGTTGGAAGAATCATCCACAACAGAATCTGAAAATATGAATAAGAAAAAAGCTGAAAATATCCAAGTTGAAACAAAATCTGTCGACACAATTGAAGGAAAAGATGCGATAAATGAGATGCTAGAGAATTCACAAAATGATTGTGTATCCAAAAACTCGAATAAAGAAAAAGTCGCAATTGTCGAAAATACAATAAAACCTGCCGAAGACGTTAAAGTTCAAAATACAACAAAGGAAGTGAGAGCCACATTGGACGAGTCAAATTTTGAAGTAGTTAGCAAAACATTGAACAGGGAAAATTTCGAACAGATAGAAGGGGAATTGAAATCTGCTGAAGTTATAGAACTTAAGGATATTGCAGAGGGAGTTCAAGAATTATTAGAAAAAATATCTGTAGAAGAATCAGCCAAAAAATTAAAAAAGGAAATGGTCGACCTGCACGAGAGTGAAGTGAAACCCGTTAAGACTATTGAAATAAAGAATGTTCCAAAAGCAGAAAACGCCATACTCGACGATTCGTCTCCTGCCAAAACCAAGAAAATTAAAAAGAAAAAAGTTGAAGAGACATCTCTTGTAGTCGTTAAAGATAATGAAACTGCAAAGGAGAGTAATGATACCACACAGGGAGAAAATGAAACATTGAAAAAGTCGGCTTCAAAAGAATTGAAGAAAGAGAGAGATGATGACGTATCTCCTAAAGTCGTTAAGGATAATAAAACTGCAAAGGAGACTAATGATACCACAAAGGGAGAAAAGGAAACATTGGAAAAGTTGGCATCGAAAGAATTGAAGAAAGAGATAGTCGAATCACTCGAAAGTAACTTAAAGTCTGCTGAAATTCTTCAACTTATAGACGTTGCAAATAGCCAAAAGGCCACTTTAAATGGCTCAATGTCTAATAAAATTGTGGATGATTTAAAGAATATTAAAGTTCAAGATATCGAGAAGAAAAAAAGACGTTCTATTTCAAAGAAAACTAAGACTGATGATAAAACTACGAATAGCCATGAAATTTCTAAGAGGGACGAATCAAGTGGAACAGAATGGACTAGATTTAAATCAGAAGACTGTAGTCAATTATGCGACATAAAACTAAAAGCGGATATTACATCGTTGAAAAATGAGGGAGATTGGAAGAGAGACATAACTCCTAAGCATGAAAGATTAGATGATTCTTCAGATAGGAGCCATAGATTATACACAGAAAGAGCTTTCTCTGATAAGAATGATTACAGCGAGACTAAGCTATACAGTTCTTATTGTTCTACTCCTCGTACGCTAATCACCAGACCTGATATCGAGACGAGACTGCATTTGGATGACTCAAGGCTGCAGTCAAACTATCGAGAGAAATCAGAACGGTTAACAGATGTTAAGAGTTATTCGACATTCCGAGAGGACTTGGATGGATTTGAATCACCTAGTTCGTACTTATCAGCAGGAAGGCACAACATACGTGCAACCTCATTAGATACATGTAAAGATTTGACAGATGATCGTCGGTCTCGATCTTGCCTATCGGAAGCCAGGCCTAAAATAATGCATCGCCCGAGAGTTCTCGAAAGTCCTATGGGGAATAGGCGGAAACCTGTATTTTCTACTCACCTTACTGATAGAACCGCAGTCGAAGGGTCAAGAGTCAAATTGACATGCAGCGTGTTCGGAACTCCGGAGCCGAACGTATCATGGCTACGGCAAGGCGCAAATCTCGAGGATAAAATGAGATTCAGAACGAAATATGCCAACGGCCTCATCACTCTGGAGGTGCTGAACGCAATACCGTCTGATTCCGCTGAATACACATGTGTTGCTGAAAACGAATATGGCAAAGTATCGACGGCTGCTAACCTCAGGGTGCACCCTACATTCGAGGCCACCCCGATACCGCCCACGTTTACCAGATCTATTCGAGGTGGGTTTTATTTGAATCACTTTTATAAGTAGTTTTTTAGCAATAAGGTATGTTAATCATTTATCCCTTTTCTGCAGATGCCTACCATATAGCAGAAAATGAGCTGGTTTTAGAATGCCGAATCCGAGGTCAACCGCTTCCTAAGATAACTTGGCTGAAAGACGACCGGGTTATCGAGTTAAAGGATCGCTACGAGTCCCACTACCTTGCCGATGGCGTCTGCCGCCTCATTATAAACAAACCTCTAGCGAAAGACAGCGGACAGTACACATGCAAAGCTGAAAATCCTCTGTGGAGTGATCAAATCTCGCACGTCGTCCATTTTGCTGGCAAGTTTTTTAAAATTATTTTTAGGTAGGCATTAAAATTATGTGAACTTATTTGAATTAGTTGCAAAAGGATACGCTTTTTTTGAGATGTGGATGAAGGGCGATCGTTCGCTAGCGATAAAGGGATCCTATTAAACCTACATTGCACTATCGAAAGTGGTGCTCATCCAGACATACATATCATTTAAAATAAGCAATTCTCAATCCAGTTCGGGAAAACCTTCCAGCTATGTAAGGGGCTTTTATTATTTTTATTTTATAAATATATATATATATATATATATATATATATATATATATATATATATATATATATATATATATATATATATATATATATATATATATATATATATATATATATATATATATATATATATATATATATATATATATATATATATATATATATATATATATATATATATATATATATATATATATATATATATATATATATATATATATATATATATATATATATATATATATATATATATATATATATATATATATATATATATATATATATATATAAAATAAATATATAATATATACAATTAAATATATATATATATATATATATATATATATATATATATATATATATATATATATATATATATATATATATATATATATATATATATATATATATATATATATATATATATATATATATATATATATATATATATATATATATATATATATATATATAATTAATCAATATCCTATGTATAATTTTCAGCTCCTTTCTAGTTTTGTTCCTATTCCTTAATTTTTTAATTTACATATTTGTTTATGCTATAATGCTACATGCATAATTTTATTACAGGGATCTATGACCTAAACCTATATTTTAAAAGCCACTGTAACATATGAAACAAGTATTGTTAATAATACTATTATTTTTCAGGTATTTCTACAGTTTTTCAATAAAACTGTTATTTTCAGTTTTATAAAAACCAAATGTTGGAAACCTTTTATCAAATTCAAAGAAACATTCTAAAGGTGCTTTAGATAGATTTATAGAGAGCGTTTCGTTATAAGTATAGTAGTTTAGGATATCAAATGCTCAACATTTGCTGAACTTACGTGGTTTTAATATTTTTGTTAAATTTGTAAAGTAAACGTCCATTTATTATACTTTTCCAAAATTCTTGAGGTGGCGTGTTTGCCTGTAGTAGTCGACAACTCCAAAGTGATACCAGTCACTCTAGTAGAAGAGGTTTCCCAAAACTAATAAGCTGTAACTGAGGAAGTCCTACTGGAGTGCCAGTTCCCTCTATGTTTGAGGTAGTTTTCAGCTTTGCAGTGGCATTACTAGATTACTAAATTGTTTTGTCCCAAAATCTTTCGACTCATCTTAGGGTGAAGAGACAATATCTGTCGTTATAACATCCTGATGTGGCGGGTTTGCTTACAGCATCGACAATCTCATCTGCTGTTATTTTTGAGACCATTTTCACAATTTGATGCTGTATCTGGTAGCTGATTTTTAGATACTAATGTACGTTATTATTATAAACATTTAACTATAATTTTAATTTCAGGCCCCGATCAATATCTCAGTCGCCGAACCCCAACGCCGTCAAGGTTGTCTAGAAATTTGAATTTATCAAGGAGACCACACTTCTCCAACGTTCTGACAGACTTGGTGGTTCCTGCGGGCGGTACGATAGGTTTCAATGTGGAGGTGAAAGGCGGCCCTAGCGACGTTGTATGGCTCAGATCCGGTGAGCGGCTGCCAGTCCGCTCGAGCAACTTACGGACATTCGTAGAGCACGGCCTCTATTCGCTTTACTTGTCAGACGCGACCGAGTCTGAAAGCGGACTCTACACGTGCAGAGCGGAAAACTCGTATGGAAACGTCGATATGACTGCCCATGTGCAGGTAGTGACGGCATCCAGCACGATAAGCGGAAAACCGGCCATCCTAGTGTCGAGACCAGATAAGGACATATCTGTTCTGCTAGGAGAAGATTTTTCTATTTCATTCAGGGCTCAGGGAGAACCAAAGCCAAAGAGTAAGTATGCAACTAAATTTCAGTAATGATATAGACAAACACAGTATAATGTAAGTCGGGGACTATCGCAATTGTTTGACATTATAAATAAAACAAAAACGGATTTTTCCGCGTGAATGTTGTAGCATCCGACCATTTGGCGATGTTACAACCACCGTTTTCCAGGGTAGACTGAGTGCTGTCAGTGATTGGCTGCTACAAACTTTAGGAGTTAAATACATTTTTAAGCTATTGCATAGCTTTTATCGCGGGCCTAGGCCAGCGCGGCGACCGAATGAAGAAATTTCTTAACGAAAATTAATGATTTTAAACTGATAATTACGTTTAAACGAGTGCTGCTTACGATTCGATAAAAATATATGTTAAACAAGAACATTTTCCTAATATTCTTAGCTTTGAATATTTTACATTTTGTTTATATTACATAGTGTAATTAATTTGTGAAATTAGGTCTAACCGAACACAAAAACGACTACTACGCAAATACTATCTGGCGTATTATTATGAAACCTGCACTATTTTAAAGATAATTTAATTATCTATCTTTTTATCTACGATTTTTTCGAAAAATCCGTTTTTTTGCTTTATCGAATAACAAATTCGTGCGCGGCGCTCTATCGGAAGACGTTTAAATTATTCCGAATCATTTGCTTCCGCAGCCGCAAATGATTCGGAATAATTTCAACGTTTTCCGATAGAGCGCAGTTATCCGATATCAGAAATAAATAAAATAAATAAAATAAATAAATAATTATAATTGCATAAGTTGTTAAAAATGCTATGCAATAGCTTTACCGCGGCAGTCTCCGAGTGCCACACGTATTTTTTCTATAATTTAAGATAAAGCATGTGCTTCTATATTTGAAAGTTTAGGGAGGCCCTCCGCATCGTCGACAATTCTTCGGTATCGTGATTAAAAGGCCAACATGTATATACACACTTCTGTAACAATTGCGTTTGAAAATTTACATCTACTATATTTTTCTTCTAATTCAAACTTTAGCGAAAAGAATAATTTAATGCCAATCAATTAGTGATTACTTTGAAAACCCATTAATAATATAATCAATGAATATTTGTTATTACTTACTATATTACCAATATAACATATTGTGTTTTGGGCACGATGCCAAAATTATATGGTAAATAATTTAAATCTTTTGGATGATGCCTAAATCACCAATGTAGCTTATTGGTCATTTTAGATTGAACATTACTGCGGTTCTAACTGGTATTTAACGGATCCGTGCAGTTTGGGCTCGATGAATAGTTTGTTTCCTTGGGTCTGCCTAAATTACGGTTCAGCTCGCATCCGGTATCCTCCTCGAAGAGGGGTTAACCTGGAAAGTACTCTGTGTGCCATGTCTAGGGCTGTAGGCCCAGTCGTTGACTGGAGACTTACGTTTCCTAAGCAGCGGGGGTAGTTATTGACGTGATGTCAGCCCATTTAAAAAGATATGTTGGCCACCTGATCCCATGTGAGATTGACAGGCAAAGGACGCCACGGTCCGCGATACATTCGAACCGAATTACCGCCAACATCAGGTAGAGGCCACACAAGCGAATTCGGGCCTGTGACCAGACGACAGGAAGAAAATATTCGGCCCAATCTGGTAAAAAGGGAGTGAGCTTTGCCCGCCGTTTTCTCTTTCTAGTGACTCTCTGTAAAGCGTTGGACTCTTACGGGTTTATCGGTCTAGTTATGCAGTGAATTGTCTTTTGTCCGCTGAGTCTTTCACGTTCAGTCCATGGGAAACAAAACGACCTGATGCTGTTATAAATCCCTGGGGGTAACGGGTTCATCCGTTGTGTTAAACACCCCCAGTTGTTACATATAAGTCCATTATTGTTACATTCGAATATAACCGTAAGCCTCCGGTGATGATTTTTAGCTTGATGATGTTGCAATGTTTTCAACATATCGACCCTTTGCGGAACACTTGTCGTAAAAGCCAAAACGCTACTTTACAGGAGGGGCAAAAAACAAAAAAGTACACGTGTTTTTTATTGTATTTTTATGGTTTTTATAGTTATATTGATATATCTGTGAAATATTTTCATAAAATTTTGAGTACTTTTATTTGATGTAAACCAGAAAAGAGTACGTGTTATAGTTTAGGAGTTAGTGTGGCTTTTACTACATAAAATTTCATGTTAATTGGTTATAACGACAAAAATAGTTTCATGAAATACTGAGACGTTTGTTGTAAAATACATGTATGTAATAAAAATAGCCTGCTATTTGTGTAGTAAAAGACAGGGTTCCATAGAAAAACGAAACTTTATTGTTGTAAATGAATACAATATAATTAGGTTTCTTCCAGTTAGAACGTATAATCTAGGAGCAAATGATGTAATGCACTATTTATCTCTTAAAAAAACTATTATTTTAGAATAATAAAATACAATTAACAACAAAAATAGTAACCAGTGGTGTTATAATTGAAGTATGTTTAGCAACGTCAACTGGGGCAACTTAAAATCAAGTATGACTTTGATTGGAGCTCTGGAGTGACATCGGAGATTGAGGAGGAGATTATAGATATCTATCCACAATCTCCTCCACAACCTCCGATGCAACATCATCTTCTTCATCTGTTTTAACTAGTGCATCACTGATTTTGCCATCATAGGGCATTTCCTGAAACTCTCAGTGGAACCATTTAGGAATTGTTCCATCCGAACACAATTTCTTCAAATCCGAATACTTAGATGCAGATATGGACAGTTTTTTGGAATACTTTGGAGCTAAGTTGAAGCTGTTTAGCACTTTCTGGTACTCTATTTCATGGCTTTCGTCAATCCCTTCTATCTTTTTTCCTCTCCCTTTGCCTTTACCTTTCCCCTTTACTTACTTCTGCACGTTTTGGAAAAGCAAAACTTTTTCGCTCAATGCTTCTCCTTCATAGAATATATAATTTCTATTTGATTCAAATTCTTTTTTTTTACCGTAGCTACTCGAAAATCTTTGAATTTTAAGTTTTTTACTGTCTCTTTGGTAAAGGTTTTCGTCGCGAGCTCCTCCCAATCAATGAAGTCTGTGTGCTCCATACAAGTAACTGAATAAGGTCTACGCCTTTTTCTTGCACTTTCAAAATATGAAGGCCATTGTGACGGACTCCATACTATAAGTTTTTTTACTTCGGCTTCAATTGTCGCATGTACATAATCGGCAGGCATCTACGTATGTCCAGGTAGCAAGTAATTGATCCGAAGCACTTGAAGATTGTTCGAGGTATGTAAAAAGTAATTAAGGACGGATAAAACGACTTTATTTTTATTTTGTCCCGTGCACGAATCACAGTACATATATATAAGAGCGTTTTTACACCCTTTTTATCAAGTTCTTTCAAATACAAATACAAACAAGATGCAATCTCAATGCCGCCTCGTTTGCCATCACACTCACCCCAGGAAAAACAGGAAACATTTTGTGTAATACTCTAATAGACGGTGAAATTATATACTGCGTATTTCCGGGAATAATATAAAAGCATGCTTTCCCCAAAGGGTGTATTGAGAACCTTCTGTAAGTCAAAACTACAAGTCAGAGTATCAACATCATTCAAAGTTTGATGAGCTTTGAATCGGCTATACATGGCTTCTTTCTCTTCTAGGTGTTTCTTCCATTTTTCTTTATCAGTTTCAGTCATTTCATTTCCAAAAGTCTCTGCTTTAGTACATAATGTACATTTATCCTCTCTGGGATGTGGAAGCCAAGGTCATAATCTCCATTAAAAATCTTTCGGAAGATGGTTTCACTCACAGCCTTTTGGTTGTTTAGTTTACAGTCCTCAGTCCTGAATAATTTGGACAGATTTTTCAATTCATGCTGCAGATACATACGTTTGGATTTCTTTCTGTTGTAATGTGACGGGCATGCAGGAAGTTTCTCAATAAACGTACGTACATAGATTTTATCTGATTCTAAATATTTGTTAGGAGCACTTCGCGTTCTCTTTTCTTCTTGTGACATACCTTCCTTTTAATTAGATAAAGTGTACAGCAAAAATCTCTACGTTATGTCTAAAGTTTTCAATAAACATTTTTGGCATACCTTCCTATGATCTTCAACATCATTTATAAAATAATCGTAGGTAAGATTTTGTTTGATAGAATCCGTTGTTTTACGCCTAATAGGTCCTGCATGTACAGAGCGAACTAGCCAATCACGTCGCCGTTGAACATCAAGTTTCCAGAAAAATGAAAAAATGGAGGTTCGTCTCTCGTCGCTTATTTCGTAACAACCTCGATTACACTTCTCTGGAATACACGGATTAATCTGCGTAGATTTTTCTTCGATAATTTTCCCCTTTCTTGTTGAATATTATTTCCCCGCATCTCTCTGTTTCTTGTTCAACTTTTTCAAATTTTGTCGTTTCTTTTTCTTGTTTATCTCAATGTTTTGCTATGGATATCGATCCCGGCAATTAAACTGCTGCACCTCCAAGCAAGCGGACGATATGCCGCGAGCCGCGCTCCAGCGCAGGTGTTTACTACGTAAACAATATACTATAGGTACCTTCACCATAGCTACTAGTAAAACAATCATAGCTAAGCTACGTTGTAAAACAATCATACGCGTGTTTTGGTTTTTACAACCAATATCTGCAGAATAAATGAAAAGATTGTGTCTGATCCTAAGGTTGTAAAAGCCATTTCCAAATTTTGCCATCCTTTACGACAATTGTTATGAAAAAAAAATTGAAATATTTTATAGAACATACGTTGTATCGGCCACGCAGTAAATATTCGGTGTTTACAGCAACTACTTTTAATTGGAATGTTTTTACAGCATTATTTTTAAGAAATACGTGTTTAGGCTACAAAATTTTCTGTGCAGTAAAAGACATTTTTATGGGAATATGACAACTCTAAATATACAGATCGATAGAGCTCGCAAAACTGAGTAAGACTGCATCAAAAAGTGATTTTGGCCAAAATGGCTTTTACGACAAGTGTTCCGCAAAGGGTCGATATATAGGCCAACATTAGTCAAACCCTATGGCATGTTTCGACCCATTCTAAAACATCTTAGCTACTGCAGTTATTACTTCGGATATGTTGGCACAACATTCTCCATTTCACTTTTTTTTACAATCCGGCGATATTATGTATACATATCATTTAAGACTCTAAACTGCGAACTGTTTCCTACGATTTAATAACCGCTAGATCCGTGACTGTATATATTATTTAAGTAAATGTACATATAAAATTACAGATTCTTTTTTCCTATTTCAGTTACTTGGTCGAAGGGTGTAAGAGATATTACCAATAGTCAGAGAACTCTGAAAGAAACCTCAGACGATTACGTAAGGTTTACACTGAAACGGACTGTGATAACGGATGGGGGAACTTACTGCGTTTTAGCGAAAAATTGTTATGGCTGTGATAGAGCGTTTGTAACTGTCGCTGTAAGTAAATACTTTAGTTACTTTCCAAAAAAAAAGTATTTTTGCAATTATAAGTTACTTACTCGATTCCGTCTAAAATTGCGTTAATGTAGTATTGTAACAATCTTTCATCCGGATCTATAATAAGCTTTATTGAGCTATTATAAATTTTATTGAAAAATGTCTCTTCTACTAAATTCCTAAATTTGCAAATCGACCAAAAATTTAAATGATCTGATCACCTTAAAAACAACAAAAACCTTTGCAGTGCCATTTAAAAAAAATATTTACAAATGTGTTTTCTTTGCTTATTTTCATTACATGACGTATGAATTAATGATCTGGGGAATAGCAGCAACTTCAATGAGATTTTTGTGTTTCGAAAAAGGCACTTCGCTGTATATACAGAGATTCTGCAAGAACTACGTGTACACCAGTTCTCATTAGGTTGTGCTATATCTATCAACATTTTATGTTCGCTCTTAATTATATATATCGGAAGATTCGGCGAATATGAGATTTTAATCAACAAAATACGAGAAATAAAATTGAACTACTTTTTCATAATCGCCTTAGAGATATTAGTCACATAGTTTCCATGCGTCTCATCGACTTTAAAAATGCTTTCGATAGTCAGACATATAAGTATGATCGAAATCTCCCATCAAGTTGGAATAGATGACAAAGACTTGCGTATCATTACTAGACTCTACTGGCACCAAAGTGCGCACAACGAGGTTGGTCAAAATATTTCTGAAGAGGTGGAGATATGGCACGGAGTCAGACAGGAACACTTTTGATTTTTAATCTTTACTCCGAGATCATCTTTAAGTTCACTACTTAAATCCTAAATCATAAAGATAACTACATAAATCCTAAAAGTGGGGGTCAAGTTAATAGCATATACATAAACAAGATAGATATGGCATGATACTGTACTACTTGCCAGAAGAACTCCAGTTCCTCATTGACAAGAGTATGTGATGAATATGGCTGAAGTTGAATACCACAAAGACCAAGTGCACGATAGTCAGTAAAGTACCCGTAAACACACCTACAGTTATATCTTACGGAATTTGACTAGAGAAGACTGATGACATTATTTACCTGTGCTGCAATTCGAACCACAACTTGGATATGAGCAAGAAGGTGGAAATTCGCATGGAGCAGAAAATTCGCATTAAGTCCAGCAGTGCATTCTTGAACATGAAAAATGTATTTTGAGAAATAAACATTAACTTACAATAGAAGATCAGACTTTCAAGACGCTACGTATTCTCAATAATATTATATGAGATAGAGAGCTGTATACTTACAGACTGCTAAGAAGCCTTTAACATGTGGGCCTATCGCAAGATACTACTACTATGTATAAGCTAGGTTCACGGAGTTAGAAATGAAGATATCTCAAAACGTTTGAGCAAGAACGTGGAAATATCGAGAACTTCGATTTTAAGTACCACAAACCTGAATATTTCTACTCGAATTGTACTACAAACAAGTACTACAAACTCGAGTACTACAAACTCGAACACGGCTCATGCCATCACTTGCTTTGGCTCATGCGTTATCTCGAAAGATATAACATTATGCATCTAATAAATCATAGCAAAATAGCCGGAATTCCGGCACGTAGAAAAACGTCGTAGCTTCCTAATCCACGGGAAAGATTTCAAAAAACTACCAAATGCTTATTTCGAGGTGTGGCCAACAAAGTTGTTATAATCAATATTTGCTAACTTTTGGTAGTGGGTAAGGCACCGAAAGAAGAAGAAACCTTAACCGGCACCGGTTAAGCAACGTGAGAAGCAGTTTCCTTAACCAAAGCCTCTCTTTTTATAATAAGGTGCCTAAACATTCCAAAAGTCATGTAAAGAATAAATATAAAATAAGTATAGTGAATAACTTAGTCAAATGTCATAAGATTTGGATAATACTGAATCCATATACCGAGAGGATAATGCTGTAAAATTATAGAAAATAAAAATATCCTGATAGTGAAAATTTACCTAAGAGCGCAATATTTATTTTTATCGACTTATTTACTTTTTTAACGTGTCCGGACCAGGTTAGGTCTCTCCAAAAAGATCAACATGTGAGGCCTTGTTGTTCATTCACTCTAGGTCTTGGTGTGTGATAGGGGATGACCTTCATTTGCAGCGGGATAATCTTCATTTGCAGCGTTCCGCAGTCGTATGTTAGATTTGCTGTGTGGTTAGACTCACCGTTTCCAGGGACGCCCGATTGTTCATGGTCGCAGACCAGACAGTCGAAAATGTGCACAATCTTCGGGGAGGCTCCTCCTGTGTCCCATTTAATTTATTACAATTTTATTAATAAAAATTCACATTTAACGCTGCTGTGACTTTGAATTTCACGTAGGCATTATTGCTGGATTTGACCATTAATAAAAATATCGACATTTTCGTTATTCGATTATCTATTTTCATAAAAACACATTATTGCTACAATAATTATGACTACTGACATTATTTCCATTATTTAATCATCAATGTTCATTGTTACATTGTTGTGTAACAGCACTAGCCAACAAATTTAACCTTTTTACTGTAACACTGATGAAAATATTTCATCTTTATGATTTCAAGAGTGCTGAGCACGGAAATGATAATGAAAATGCAAGTTTTGGTCTCGTTTTCCAGTAATTGGAGCTTTTCAGAATTGCCCTTAGGAGCTTATGCTTTTTGCCTACCTTGTTGTAATCCTCCCTCGGAGGAAGGTCACTGATGGCGCAATCGCTTGTATTTTGCTACTGTTGATTCCCTGATGTGCGTCTAGCAATAATCCGCTAATAATGATTCACCCCGCTTTCCCTGGTATCTTTCTTCCATGTCCGAAATTTCCTAATAGTTGCGTTCGCCATGTTCGTCCCTAACAGCACCACAGTTTTCGGAAAAGAAGTTAAAGTGTGAATGTAAGAAGTGTAACTTTAAAGACATGTTACACCCCAGTCTATCATAGCACTACAGAAGATTTCCCAAAATATCCTTATGGTTTTCGGCCTTATGATCTCCAAGGAAGTTTTTGGACATTTAAACAAACTGCAGCTAATCGGGGATTTTCATGCTCATTTTCGTGATCAGCTTAGTCGATTTAGTATAGAACAGCTGACTATGTTCTTGTTACCTTTTCACTTTTGGCTACTGTAGTTGTAGATTTATATACCGCTTTTAAATTGTTTTAATTAATTTACATACTGAGATGTATAAGGACGTAGGAGAGAGTTTTCACCCCCTTCTTCGTAGCTCAGACACCCGCTGATAGATACATACATGAATATATAGATTACGGAAAATATATATGCCTAAAACTGACTGCCTTACGGGATGTAGGTATAAGTTACTCTTCCCTTCTACTCTACTGAGGGATGCTAAGGCTGTGTTCGTTTTTGATACAAGTAAATAATACATAGATAGATATATACATATATATATATATATATATATATATATATATATATATATATATATATATATATATATATATATATATATATATAGGTAATACTAGGTAATTGAGTGATGTGACGGATTAAAGGCTATGAAAAATGGGGATACTGATAGTCATCCTTGTTAGTTACGAGATGATTAAGGGAAGATAATCCGCTCTGAAAAAGAAAGATAGTTGCACCCTACCGAGATTGGCAGTGTGACTTATTACCCCTACCGACATACTTATTAGCCAAGGATTATTACCCTAAAATGGAGATCCTGAAACACAATTAAATAAAATTACCTGGGCCGGTGATTTGTAGCCGCTGCCTCTTGAGTCAGTACCTGTAATTTACATGTGCACGGGGTGTTACCAGAGTCGGTCGCGGTCAGAATATTGTCACGCGGCGTCATAAGTCTTCTCGCCGGGGTCGAGTCGGGTCAGCTGATCGGGCATTGCGGGGCGCGGAGTGCGCGGGAAGTTCTTGGATGGGGGAGCCCACAGATTGTAACTTACTCATGTGACATGTCTTTAGTATCGTAATTTAACGGGGAATTGAGTGGTGGGGATTATGGTTCTTGGGATTGGATTTATGAGGGGTTAAGTGCGTCCTCCAACCATCCCCTGTAGACGCCCATCGCCAACACTAATGCCGGAACCTGTGTTGTGCATTTTGCACAATGATGATACTGGAATCGATGACTCGTTCCGAAGTATAATATGGATGTGGTTCAGCGACACGATCCGAAACATACCGCTTGGGTGATGTATGGATATCTTGGTCGACTAACCCTGCTGCGTGTGATGAGGAGAAAAACTTGGTGCCAACCATCTCGACCCGACGGGGTGCGATCTGGGTTTAGAGCCTGCAAGTACCTTCGGTGATGAATCTGCTGCTGGAGGGGGTTCAATCGGTCGATTCGCCCCAAGACCTTACTCGATGTTAGGAATTAAAGGATAGTCGCTAGTCACCATAGAATGCCTGCCTGCTTTGAGGTCGAGGTACAGTGAGAGCTTCTAGGGCTCCGGGCGCATATGCCGACCAGTTCACACCTGTTGGCGATAGTCGAGGGCATACTTGGCCGAAGGGACACTGGGCGTAGAATTTGAGTTCGTTTGTGTTGTAACATTGTGTAAGTCCTTAGTTCGATCCGTCGCGACGCTTGTCAGTTGATAAGCGTGAGAGTTTACTTGCAGTATAATCACCTTGGGTATACTACTTTGACATACCTTAGCAAATTTCAGTTCGTCTGGATCAGTTATCGATTACCGATAAAATTCTAAATTGCACCCTTGGAATTATATTTGATTTTATTGGACTGTGGATCGATGAGGTAGGAATTGATTTTACGTTAATAAGTTCCGTTTATGGCATATTCTAAAGGAATTAGGAGGAGTTTCTTTGGGAGGAATTTATAGGATTATTCCCTATGATTATGTCTGTGGAAATTGTCACGGTCCCTGTCAGAATATTGGTACATGTAAAATGAATCACGTAGAGTATTGTGGCCGCGCGCGCAGTCTATATCAGTAAAGGGTCAATATTTTATTAGACTCGTTGCGTCAGGTCCGCATGTTGGTCCGTTCGTAATTCGTCACATAAGTACGTAATTGTAAGTTTGGTATGAGTGTTCTGAAATGTATCGTTCGTCGTAATGTTCATAGCCACTTACCCCTTCCTCAGGGTTGTACTTCCTGTATAACGGTGTGTAGCTGCCATCCCCGACTTGTAGTCAGCCAATGTCTCGCCAGGATATGTGCTGTGCAGGTGCTGTGTGGCCTCGTTCGAATTGTCGTATATCGCCCCCATGTGGTAACAACCCTTGGCCAATATCTACTCCCCGCCCGTTGATCTAAGCATCTATATCATTTTATTAAGCTATATTTACATGAATATTATCCCCTTAATTTCCCTTATTTCAATTCGAGGAATCCGTATAGATGTTTATTTTAATTTTTCGAATTATTTGGGACCTCGTTTAATTGTTTTCGTATTACATATGCTACACTGTAATTATTTATTCCCTTTGGATTTATCTGCATAGACTGTTAATTATTTTGTAATAATATGCTACAAAGTAAATATTTATCTTAGGGCCTTATTTGAATATACTGTTTAATTATTTTGCACTAAAGGAAGGTTATCCTGTAAATATTTATTTTTGGATTTATTTGAATAGGCTCGTTTGATAAGTTGGTTCGATCACGTCACTTTGTTAATTTTTTTTCTTATTGATTTATTCCCGCTGTCAAGAGTTAATTTTTAATATACTGCCCGAGAGGAGAGGACCCCCCCCCTTTTCAGTCGTTTCCGAAATTTAAATCCTTTATTTTATAGACAAGAAGATTTTACTATTTAATTTATTTTTCGAATTTATTCTGAGTAAGTTGTCTAAAATGATTTACTTTGTATTTTTGTCCACTGAATAATTCCCACACTGAATCTATTTTCAAACACACTGTCTTGAGCAGAGCAAGTTCCGCTCGAAGCTGAGTCTAATTTTGAAGTCCTCTTCAGGCCGAGTCTCAGATTGTCATCCTCTTCTCTCCCGTCGTCATCCCTCAAGAAACCTTCCCAGGAGTTCCCCCACCAATGTCTCCGCCCCAGCGGCAAGCACACACCCCCTGACGTTTACTGCATTTTCACCTTTCGGTCCCCTAAACATTTCTTAAAGTCGTTAGTTTTAATGGTTTCGTAGCCAATTTGGAACTTTTAATATTTATTGTCGTTGTTTGGTATCAATCCGAGTTTCTCAAACTATGGTATTTTAATCTTGGTTATCTATTTGTATTCCTAGATTGAGTGAAATTTTGGGTTTCTCTATCTATCCCCACGCCCAATTACCGCATATAATACCCTGCTTGCCGGGCCTGTTTTAGGGTATTCCGTTATGGCATGGTTATGACTCATATTTTTAGACATTTTGATAATTTCCTAGGTGTTTGGCCACTTCGTGGTTCATATTATTGTTTTATGTTGTTTTCGCTCTTATAACTTAACTACCAGCGATCGAATTGGGTATGGTAGGTTTCGTGTGTGTTCGCGGATCCGATAATATAGTTAATTTAGTTCCGGCGTTCTCTGACGTAGATTACTGGCGTCCGGGATTTAGTCTATTTTTAGATACTTGTTATCCCTCCAGTGCTCGCTAATGCCAAAATTCCCCAAATAAGTATACTTTCTTTGTTCAGCTATATTAAACCGTCTATAACTTTATTAATAGCCGCATTCTTCAAATGAATCAACATGTAGTACGTTGCCCTCGACGCGGTACGTCTGTTTTGTCAAATCAATCTCACATGGGTTTTACTTAAGTATGGTCCATGCGTGTGATCGTAATAATTTTACAATTTATATTAAATAGGATTTTAGTGGGCCCCAGTCCGCGCCTTGTGTTGATAATGCTAACTCTCAAAGTCCGCCCCTGTTGAATCATCTAGTCGCGCCCCTTACACATCCATCTATCCCGCTTGTGGCCAATGTGACCATTTCTCGACGTTGATAGGCTGGCTGTTAGCAGGTATCGATCGCTTATTGGCTAAATCCCCTGGGCCTGCCCAGTGTTTTTCAATATGGACCTGCATGAAACGGTAATGCCAAATGTTCTCGGCCGGTGTCGATTTTCATCCCTCATTTTTCCCCTGTATTTTATGCAGTTTCACCAGTTTCCGAGCCCATACCCCTTAGATTCGTGTTTCTCATGCACGCCCTGGTTCCTGCATACGCATCCTTACACTATACGCCCCGTGATTACTGTAATTAACTCGTTCAAAGTGCCCATTCCGCCCCCCAATTTATATACACGCAGCGGCCAAGTAATTTCATACATGCCGTACTTTCCCGTCACTTTCCTAGGATCATTTGCAGATAATCCGGCCACTTCTTGGGTTGAGATTTAATGGAGCATATCTTTGGCTCTGAAGCATAACTTTTCCACTAAAATTCGTCGAGCTCCATAATAGTTTGTCCTCGGGGTGTTATTTTCTCGGTATTGGCCAAAATCTCATTTCCTCCGATTGGTCTCACCTAAATTAATGCTCTTTCTGAGTGTTCCATTTCTCAGTAGTGATAGATTCCAGTTTTCTCAAACTTCGCATAATTTTTAGCCTCTAGTTGCAAAGGTTGCTAATTCTCTAAGGCTTTTGAGTATAACGATTCCCCCCGCCTTATAGCTACCCTTATAGGTGGACGCTCCAGTACATATCTTCCCCTTCCTTCAGGTTGATTCCACCCCGCTCCCTTCGGTCAATTCGTTAGCCCCCTAGGTACCGATTTTCCTCATGTGTGCCGTAGTCAGTTGGTTATATTCCCTTGCACCGGGTCAGGGTCATCACAATACCAACAACTATCACGATAGGTAATTTTTCACAATTACATTTCTAAGAATATTAGGAATGTATTAGCGTAACCTAGTGGAGTGTAACCTATTCTATTGTATTATGTTTTCTTGAATTTGCAGATACGACAAAGGTCGACGTCGGAAACGTTGATATCAGATTGGACTCACTCTGAACCGACGTTCAATTACCATGAAGTATCTCATATAAAAGGTTTGGCTATTATAATCTAGTACAAAGTAGTTTTTTCAATATTTTTCCATTTATAAGTACCATTTCTGTATTGAGAAGGGATTATGTGTTCTCTCTCTGTGGTAATATTATAATATTATTCGCGCCTACATTAATCTGTATATCGTATATTAAATTTCCCAAATACAAATATAATACAAATTTCCTTTAAATCTAAATCGTGTATTTGAATTTTCCCAAAAACATTCGTTATTGTTGAGTTACAAAGATCACATTGAAATCTAACTGGCCACTTACAAAAATAATCAAAAAAAAATTTTATATTTTGAAATAAAAAAATTAATACAGCATTTAAAAATGGAACTCTTTAGCTGTAGAAAAACGTTTGTTTTATCTAATTTCATTGATTTGTTCATTGTGGCTTCATTTTAAAAATTGCGTATCTGCATGAAGCTGGATTTAAATATTGAAAACTTTTGCTGTATGATTTTATTCAATTTTAAGTGTAATTTGACCCCTCAGCAGAGGCTCGCTCTGATTCAAACTGCTTTTGGCGATGAAGCGCCAAGCAAGGCGGCAATTTCTAGCTGGTTTGTAAAATTCAAACGCAGTGTTATCAATCGAAGTGTCGAATTTTGTGATAGTCGCCTGTCTACCGATGTCATGCCAAATATATGACATGTATCGTATTATAAATCAAACGAAACGATATATCTGTCGAAACAGACAGGCATATGACCTGCCATGAGATTGGGATATACTTAGGTGAAGAAATGAGTCAGGCACAATGAATACTACACAATCATTTGGTTGTGAGAAAGCTGTGCTCGCGGTGGATCCCACACAATTTTACAGGGGCTCATAAAATGCGACGCGTCACTTGGTGCATTTCCATGCTTAGCAAGTTCAACAAAAGGGCGTCACATCTGGTGTGAAACATAGTAACATGTGACAAAACATTGACTCGGATGATCGCACTTTTCTTAGGAAAATCGGACACGTAGCCTACTGTCGCTCTAGTGAAATATCGTCCCCTGAATGTTGATTGGTACACGACCATTTGCTTGCCGAAAGTTATTGACGAACTCTGTAAACTCTGCATCAACTTGCACCATAATAATGCTAGCTTTCTCAAGGCCAGACAGACTGAAAACGAATTTTTGAAGGCGAAAAACGTAGAACTCATGAGCTATCCTCCATACAGTCCCTACTTGGCACTTTGTAAATTTCTTGTTGATTGATCCTTGTGAATTTCTTGTGAACAAAAATTAGGAACCGATTACGCGGTCAACAATGTATGTAACCAGAATATTCTGTCGGCTGTCGAAGAATATGTATGAATAATATGTTTTCGAGGTGACAAAGGAGGAATGGAATAAATGTTAAGGAAATTAGTATTTATACGTAATAAAAGGTCTAAACGCTCACGGAGAAAATGTTGATTTTTAAAATTTTTTTTTGCTTCTCATTGTAGTTTTTTGTCATTTATACCGGATACTTTCAACGTGTCCCTTGTGGAAATGGAAATAATACAAATTGAACTATTATGGGAGAGTCTTATGAGCTCGAAAGTCGGCGTCGAAATATCGTGAGGTGGCTGATTGTAGGCGTCATTGAAACCTGGTCCGAATAACCAAAGATTAAATATTTTTGCTAAAGATGCCTCACTTGTCCATAGCCAGTGATTCGATGACGTTCTCTACCTCACCTTCTTATTTTCACAGACACTTTTTATACTAAAAGCTTTAGTTCATCACACGATTTAAACCAAACAATCTCATTGAAGATTAAAGATTTCATCGTTGTCAGCTAATCTCTAACTAAAATCGACTTGTGAAGAGTTCAAGATAACGCCAGATAATTCCATCACATTAGAAGTAGCAAGATCTGTCTGATTTGATTTGTAGTGCAGCTCACTTTCGAAGAACATAACGAAATAATGATCTAATATGTTATTTTCCTGCAAATTAGAGAAACATAGGTACTTACTTGTCAAAAAGCTGCGCGCCGGCTACCGGCGAGTCGATCCGACACGAACGCGGAAAAAAGTTGCTTCAATAGTTATTTCCTATATTTTACCTATAATAAGTACCATGCAACTAAGAAAACATGTAATACCTGATATGCATGAGATAAAGCATCACCGCGAAATTTGACGATAACCGTTCTTTGTCTAATTTTTTTACATAAGCGAAAAGTTGCACGCGATACTGATTTTTATAAAACCTGGTATTCCCCATTTATAGCTGAGGTCGACTATAAATAACTATTACAGCATTTCTAATTTCGAAGGATATAATATTTATTTAGATATGAATGAGGTTAGACTTAGGTAAAGTTTTCAAACGGTTCGGTTTTTATTGTTTTTTGCTTTTATTTTTCAAAAGTATTTAATGTTGGCTTTATATATTCTTTAAATTTATATTTATCATCTTTATATGTACAAGTTTACTACATTTAAAATAACAGTAAATTTACCATAAACCACAGAAGTGAATCCTAGATTGCTCTTGCGCGAAAATTCCACAATTTCTTCGAAAAAATTTGAATAACCGAAATGGATATTACACAACAGAGAATGAGAAAGAAATACGTTTCAATGAGAATAGTAAAAGGTATAGATGATAATACGTGAAATAATTGGAAGTTTTTGTAGCCAGGGGCAAATGAGCGGTTAAATTTCTGCTCGGGTTACCGTGACCAGTCGGCGGAGGAGAACAATTAATCAAAGCAATAGTTTAATTGGCAGCTAGAATCGATCTGGCATCGGAGTGATTCAATAGCATAATCGCGCCAAATATTTGTTCGGCATTACAGATGCTCCTGGCCCAATATCGACGGAGCCGATCGCGCTTGAAGGAGGTCGCAATTGGTTATCATTGTCATGGGGCAAGCCGACGAGGCGCGGAGCGGCCCCAGTGCTGGCTTATAAGGTGGAAGCGTGGCAGCTCGGAGGGGACGGCGGCGCGCGCTGGGCGGAGCTCGGCATCACGCCTATTAACTCCTTCGACGCCTTCAACCTCCGCCCGGGTCACGACTACCTGTTCAGGGTCTCGCCGAGGAACCGTCACGGCTGGGGCGAGGCCGTCCAGACCCACTGCCCCATCTCCGTCGGACACGTCGTCGAGATGCCCGAGTTCAGGGTCATCCTGCCAGGCCAGATCAAATGCCTCAAGGGGACGTCGGCCAGCCTCTCATGCATGGCGTTCGGCGACCCAACTCCTCACATCACCTGGTTCAGGGACGGCTTGGAGCTGGAGCCGCGCGAACGATTCACTACGAGGTTCAACGGAACGGAGTGCCTGCTGCACATCTCCGACATCAGAGTGGAAGATGAAGGCCGATATATGTGCGAAGCGAAGAACCCTCAGGGGCGAGTGTCGACGTTCGCTCGCGTCTTGGTTGTAACGGACCCCAAAATATTCGAAGCACATAATAAGTTGAAAAGGTAAGATCATTTATATCTTTCACTTCTGTCTTTGGACCTTCTTCCAGCAATCTAAGAGTTGCTTGCCGTTGATAAGACTTCTCAGCAGAATCATCATAGTTAATCGACTGTGTTAAAAAACGTACTTATAAGTCTGGGGCTCTCCATTCTGGATATAGGGCCTCTTCCAAGGCTTGCAACGTTGACCTGTCCTCCATCTTCCTCTTCCAATATATTCTCGATATCTTTTTAAGTCGTTATACCATCGGACTAAACACTGCCTACACTGCCTTTCCCGTCATCTTCTGCAATCCTTAGATGCGAAGTATGTTTAAAATTAATGATGATGCATCCTTTCCACTTTAATATATTGATATCGACCTTTACAGCATTAACGATCAGTTTCCGGGAAGTGATACCCTTCTGTCTCACTTCTTTCTCCCAGCGGATCGCTTTGGTTTCTGTCCGTGTACTTAGAAGATCATCGTTGCGGTTTTACATAAAAATCCTAAATTGCTATGTAGCGGTAATCTATACGGAAACACTTTATAAAATTGAATAAAAAGAAGATACCTACTAAAAAATGAGTTTCACATAATATAAAAACCGAGATTAAAAAAGAAGAAATAGAAGGAAAGAACGACTGCGTATTGGTTAAATTGGAATTCCTGTAACAGCGAATATTAATTAGCACTTTCTTGTCTTCCAAATATAATCCGACAATAAAATTATCCTGTACGCGTATTTAAGTGTACTTACCTGGTCAAATACTATAACCACAATAATTGACAAGGAATAGCTTTCGCTTACTTTATCTCGCGTTTCAGCGAGACATAGTCGTTTTACAGTAGTAGCGAGTATTACCGACTAAATGAGTGACAGAGTAGCACTAGATTCGCTGTAGTAACGCCTGCGTTAACCCGTCCCCAGCAAATTTAGAGCAAGGAAAGAAAATTCAATAGTGTTCACATGATAATTAATGGTGACGGTATTCGAGTAGCAACCTTTACACGTTCTATATAACTGATGATACTTTCTCCAAAACCTATCAAATATATTTCTTTCTTCATATATTTATTTTGAAGTTTTCTACATATCGGATAGGATGTCTTTATGGCCAGAGTTAACTTGTGTATCAAACAACATAATATTAAAACCAATTCCAATAAGTTCACAAAATTTTAATGCCTACCTAAAAATAATTCAAAAAACTTGCCGGCAAAATGGACGACGTGCGAGATTTGATCACTCCACATAGGATTTGCATGTGTACTGTCTGCTGTCTTTCGCTAGAGGTTTGTTTATAATGAGGCGCAGACGCCATCGGCGAGGTAGTGGGACTCGTAGCAATCCTTTAACTCGTTTAACTAGTTCGTCTTTCAGCCAAGTTATCGGCATTCCAAAACCAGCTCATTTTCTGCTATACGGTAGGCATCTGCAGAAAAGGGCCAAATGATCAACATACCTTATTGCTTTTAAAAAAAGCGATTGAAATAAAACCCACCTCGAATAGATCTGGTAAACGTGGGCGGTATTGGGGTGGCCTCGAATGTGGGGTGTACCCTGAGGTTAGCAGCGGTCGATACTTTGCCATATTCGTTTTCAGCAGCACATATGTATTCAGCGGAATCAAAAGGTATTGCGTTCAGCCCCTTCAGAGTGATTTTTTTTTCAGACGAAGAGAGGACGAGATGGCGGCTAGCGAATGTGCGCCGCAATTTACCATGCGTCTAAGAGACCGGCGCGTTCAAGTTACTTACCCAGTCAGATTGACTTGCCAGATTACTGGTATACCAATCCCAGATGTAGTATGGCTGAAGGACGGCGACGACCTCCTTGAAGACAGTAAGTAAATATTCTAGCTTATCCTGAAACATGAAAAGAAGCCCTATTAGTGAGACAAATAACAAGTTTAGGTAATTAGTATTTTAGTAGGTCCTCGATATGATCAAACAGTCACTATGTTTCGCAAAAGCAGATGACTGTCAGTAGATAGCAGTATACGTTAGGTTTGGCAGAATACGTGGTACTTCAGAACTACTATTATTAAGAATTCATCGACTACTATTGCAGGGATGTGGTCTGACATGAGTCTCCTGCACGATAGTACGAAAATGTCACCTTTTGGCTGGAATTACACTCATGGTACTCGAACGACTAACACGCTCACAAAATCTTTTTGATGTTCGGTTATGCCAAAATAACTATACCAAGAACTCAATATTACGTTGGCTGATGCATAGTTTCACACTTGAAGGTGTCAACTACAACGGGCGAACCCGTCGCCCCAGGAAGTTTTAATGATATTGATCGTTCTGTCTCCCGTGAGGTTAGTTAGTTAGTTAGTTTGTCTGGGCTTTTTCCCGCACTTGACCTCTTGATTGGGCCGCTGTGCGTGGCTCATGTTTCTATTTATGTTACTCCAGCCAACCCAGGCTGTCCCAGAAGGTTAGCAGCCTGTTTGGGTTGCTACAGGCCTCCGGGACAGATGCTGGAGATTGTAGTATTCTTGCCCGTTGCTCTGCCACGCTCCTGCATTCCATGAGCACATGCTGTGGCGTTTCTTCTTCTTTCTCCATGCATCCTCTGCATAGAGGGCTGTCTGTCACACCTATGGTAAATAGGTGTTTGTTTATTGGACAGTGGCCTGTCATAGTACCTATGACTTTACGGATTTTGTCCCTTTTTAATCTGGTGAGGTTTCGGGCAAGTTTTTTGGACGCTTCCGGAACCGCGTTCTTTGTTTGCCTGCATCCTGCGTTCTTTTTCCATTCTGTAAGGTGGGTTTCTTCGGTGTTCCTGCGTAGCCATGTTTTTATTTGGGCCTGGGGAATGGGCATCAAGGCTTCCGGTCCATATAATATTTCCTTTGATCCCCTTTTGGCCAGTTCGTCTGCCGCGTCGTTTCCCAGTGAGTCGCTGTGCCCTTTAATCCATTGCAGGGTCACTCTATTTGACCCTGCAATGGATTGAAGCGCATTGTGGCATTCCAGTACAAGGACAGAGGTTATAGTATTTTTTTGCTAGCGCTTGTAGCACGGAGGCACTGTCGGAGACAAATTTCAAGTTTAGGTCTCCGACATCTTTGGCTGCAACTGCTTGTGCTGCTCTGGTGATGCCAATGCATTCTGCTTGGAAGATCGTATTTAGGTTGCCTAGGGTAGTTTTTTGATGTTTAGATCATTTGAGAAGACGCCAGCTCCGGTACCTTGAGTGGTTTTGGAGCCATCTGTGTATATCCTTACTTCATTTGTACCAGAGTGATCTGCTGGTTCTGCAATGAGTTGGATATTGTATCTTCGATCAAAGACATAAAGGCATATTATCCTGTCCATGGGTGCGTCCAGAAGTGAGGTCTTCTTCTTCGAAAGTCTTCTACGCTCCCGTAAGGTGAGCGTAGAAGACTTTAGGATGAAACAGTCCATTACATAGTTACGCCACTCTCCCATAAGAAGCCAACGCTTTAATGCGAGACACCGGGAATGTGCACCCAGTGGGAAGAACTCGCGCGCTTACTGCCACTTTCGATCAGATTTCTCCGGCCTTCCGACTGGTTACGGGTTCGAGGTCGCTCGCGCGGTCCTCTTCCTTATATAAGCGGTGATTCGGAATTAACCGAATCTATCGCAGACCTCGGCGTCCTTAGCCCGGCTGTCTCACCCGGGTTCGGGTAGCTGATTGGTCGTCTCAAGAGCAGTTGCCGTAAGGTAAACAACCACCCCCGCTCTATAGGAAGCAAATCCGTTTTCAGACTCCCCCGGTTATCAGACGGAAAGCATAGTCGATTGGCTGACGCCGCACGGTGCGCAGACCGTCCAGGAGCGCCCGAAGGACGGTTCCTAGGGGAACTGGCCCGCAGGCACAGAGTCCTAGCCGGGCTTGCGTTCTGCATGGAGGCTACCGCATGGGTTCTGACCTGTGAGTTGGACCGACCCTAACACATGGATCATAATGGCCCAATTGCACTGGGCCAATTACCTACATACATACAGTATGGAATAAATGCTTGAATCTAATATTACGCATTGAAGGAAAGAGAAATTCATACATTTTGTACGAGGAAAAGTCAAGCAACCACAATTAATTTTACACAATTGCACACGACTGTTTTCGTGATCACTACACAGAATTCAAACAACCTATGACATATCAACCCCTTGTTATATTAAAATATTATTATGTATTTTCATTTATAAAAAAAATATATATACCTATTTGCATTTATATCGTGATGTTTTAGTGACATAAACAATAATTACTACAGACAATTAAATGATTAGGTGAATAGTTTATTTATTTTTTTTTTTTTTGTACTTTATCCATTTGTTTTTATACATATAGCCACATTATTACCAATGTTATTTATTCCGAGTTACTATGTAACTTGGAAAAATTTAACACGCAAATATAGCAAATGGTCAGTGCCCACCTAACTATATATATATAGGACTAGGAATTAAAATTAGCGATTTAATTTATAAAGAACTAAATTGACTAACGTTTTATTTTTAGAAATAGTAAATGTACCTAATTAAAATTTAATATATAATATAATAATCTGTATAAATATTACAATGTATATACCTAATCATATTTATGTAATAATATGGTAAGTACATAGATACCTAAATTCGATTATATATATATATATATATATATATATATATATACGTGGGTGGCCATCACATTAGGACCACTGCTAGATTTTTGAAATTTTTGAGTTTGTATTTTTTTTATGCAAGTGTGATAACAAGAGAGTATTTTATAGTTGATGTTTTCATGCATAGATCATTACTTTATTTAAATAAAATAAAAACCATTGAATATTCACACATTTATTATGGAATTACATTTTTTATAAAATATATGTCAATATTTGGTGAAACCTCCCTTGTTGACAATTACAGCTTCAATACACCTTGGCATGCTTGAAATATTTTTTTTATGGTTTCTGGCAAGTCAGGGTTATGGTGCCAGATTTGGATGATCTTTTCTATCAAAGCTTGCTTTGTCGTGATTACTTCTTTCCCAATTTCTCTTTTCACAAACTCCCAAATGTTCTCAATCGGGTTAAAATCCGGCGAGTTGCAAGGCCAAGGCAGGACCTTGATTTTTTTTGTTTGAGATAAGCCATAACACTTTTTGCCGTGTGGCAGGATGCACCATCCTGCATGAAGATCAGTTGCTCTCCGTGTTTTGACCAATCCGATATTTAAGGTAACAATTGGTTCTCTAGGACCTCTTTGTATTGGTCTTGTCTCATCATCCCATTCACTTTGTAGAGGAGCTGTGTCCCCTGCCCACAAATGACAGACCAGATCATGACGGAGGGTGGATGCTTTACTGTCTCCACAATACAGATGGAACTTTTCGTTGGGTCTCCGGCGAACAAAGGCTGTCTTGTCCATCATCACTTTAAATGTCGATTCATTCGAAAAGCAGACCTGAAATAATGCTTTTTTAATAAATTCAATCATATTATGACTCATAAATCACCAAATTTTTAATAAATACCTTTTCCCATTGTTCCACAGACCAGTGGCGATGATTTCGAGCCCACTCTAGCCGCTTTTTCTTCATGGAAGGAGTGAGTTTTGGTTTTTTGGCTGGACGACGACACGTCAACCCCTCTTCTTTAAGCCTTCTGCGAATAGTTCGGTCCGATACAGCGACTGCTTCCTGTATCATCTTTGTTAAAACCTTTAAAGGTTTTTTTCGGTTCTTCAGGCAGATGTTTCGGATAGTGCGATCAGCTCTGAAGGTGGTTTTCCGTTTGGAATGTGATCTCTTCGAAACAAATTCCTCGCCATTGTCAGTTTTTTTCTTCACCCGCATCGCAGTCTGGTGAGAAACCTCAGCCAATTTTGCAACTTCTCGTTAAGAATAGTGTGTATTTTGCAGGAGACATTTGATTTCTCCTACTTTTTTAGGTGAAACGTCACATTTCTTCCCCATATTTGAAAATTTCCAGTGATAACTTAAGAATAATGAGTTCGGGCCAATCACTCTAAAAATATACAATTGTTTGGGCCAATCACTCTAAAAATATACAATTTTAATATTAAACTTACTACTTACCTTTCAATTTAGCTGGTTTAACAATATTATAAACAATAAAGTACAAAAATCAGAAAAACATGGGGAAAACACACGTGCCAAGTATAGCCGTCAACTTCTTAGTTATGGCAGATTGAATTTGACAGCTGACAGTTTACAGCCAGTGGTGCCAACTGTAAATTTTATGCTTACAATAGATTAATAATATAATAAACTCATCGTTTAATAAATAATAACACCACATATAATTATAAATATATGAAATTTAAGGGTTTACACATAAAACATTGCAAAAATATTGTGTGGTCCTAATGTGATGGCCACCTACTGTATACTTATATACGGGGGGTATATATACGTAAATAAATTATCGATAGATGTTTAAATGTTTAACTTGTAAATTCAGGTCGACACGAATTCAGCAAAGACGACCGCTTCCACACACTCGAAATCAGCAAGACTACGTTAGAAGACAGCGGCGTTTATTCGGCTTCGGCTAGCAACGCGCTCGGCTCCGTTTCATGCCACTGCAATTTGGTCGTCGACAAAGGTATCAGAGCGTACATATCTCCAGATTTCTGCTGCGGCCTCGAGCCCAAGTACACGATCCAAGACGGCGGCGAACTGAGAATATCCGCATACGTGGAAGCGTACCCGAGCGTCGGCATCACGTGGCACCGCAACGGAATCAGGCTGCGGCCCAGCAGAAGAATCATCACCACCTTGGACCACGACGGGTTCGTCGAGCTGACGGTCGCAAACGTCACCCGCCGAGACGAGGGAGTGTACACGTGCACGGCTACTAATCAAGTAGGACAAAGCGTAACCTCCACGAAGATCGTTGTCGAATGCAGCGCTGATGATGAACCTACTAGCGACTCGGATAGACTTTCAATCCCTACTTTAATAAGCCCAGATAGACCGTGAGTAATTTGTTTATTTATTTATTTATCCCTTATTTTACATAATTAATTTACCAATGTCATTTGTACATATCAGTCCAATATGTCAATCGTACAGTCACTCGTATATGCCAATACAGATTGTAAAGCCCTGGAAATATACTAAAGAGTGCGGCTTCGATAGAATTTATTAGTTCACTAGGCAGAGCCTGCATTTAAGGGGACCTTTTTTGCGGTGTTCATCTGCTGGGTCCATAAAGGTTGCTGCAATATTGGGCAGTTATATTAATGTATTTGGGATAAATTGTGTAAGTATTAAATATATCCCAAAAACTTGAATTATTAAAGAAAGTAAACCATATACGAGAGATAGAACTTTGTATTAACAAAGTTATAGAAATATTTTTAATAGGAAATTTTATTATTTATGTACCTATTTTATTTAAGAAAACGAGATGACTAAAAACTTACAGTCCTCCTTCGTCCATTTAACAACCAGTATTACACCAGTGTTTTATATTGGGCGTCATTTTGAATGCTTGTAGCTTGGCCTAGGTGTGTATTAAAGGCGTTGAGGAGTTTTTCGAGAGGTAAATGTTCTCATTCTCGGTGGTACATGTTTGTTTCTCTGTCTTAAGTCGTGTGTGTGAGCGATATTGGTCGGCTTGTCGTTGTCCCGTTGGAGTTCCTTCCTGTAATACCTGCCGTATGTACAGTAGTCTTGCATTGCCATGAAGTCCCTGTAACTCCGATTAAGGAGTAGTGGTATGGCTTCCTGGCTATAACCCTAATCAAGGCTTTTTGGGCTTTTATCAGACGACCCAGATTTGTTTAGGCCACAACCACCCCAGCCTAGTTTGCAAATAGTATCATTCGTACTTATGGTCGAACCATATTTCTAACAAAACCAGAAGCCGACACGATTACAGACCATAAAATATACGTTTGTTTGTTTGTACTCTTTATTCTGAAATTTCACAATGGGCAGGTTTATTGTCATATGAATATCTTTTACAACTAACCCTACTATGACGTTTATGTATGTGTGTGTAACATGTGTATAAGTGGGTGTCTTGTTATTGCATTCGATTGACAGAATTGGAAATGCAATTTTGTTAATTTTATCACAACGGAAAATAGTGACCCAGCCCAGCAATAAGTGCGATTTGATATAAAACTTTCTTAAAGGAAAATAATAATCGAGATGAAACATTTACTTCGAAAGAAAATATTGCTCAACAAAACCTCGAGTAGCATTATTCTGATACTTGTTAAACAGCGTTAACAACTTACGCCGTGCTTTAGATATGAAAACTTTGAATTATACAATTCGGCTAAAACAAGATAACAAAGGTTACTCATAAAATAAGTGTAGTTTACCAAGTTTAATATGAAATGTGTTGATCTCTCACCAGATATTCCAAGGAACCATTATTTTTAAAGAAACCGCAGAATGTAACTGCCTATGAAGGTGATACCGTGATTATTTCTTGCGAGGTTATTGGTGATCCAAAACCGGAAGTCACGTGGCTCAGGGACTTCCTTAAAGTAAGAATTTAATATTTTGTGTGTTTAGTTTCCTTCTTATTTATTGTTTGTTACAAAATTATGTTTAAATGTATGAGTTTTAAATTTTTAATAATTATAAATATCTGCTTCTAAATCATTTGTCTTCGTTATGTTAATTTCTTCTTAAAACTACATTATTATAATCGCAGAAACAACTTCAAAGTAGATAAATTTACCGAATGAAAAGAGGTTTAAAGTTTAATAGAAAATCTCTTCATTCAGGTCTTTGGGTGTTCAAAATTTGCAATTCGTCAAAATACGAGTAAAACCGCCTGACTAACTATTTCTTTATGTCATTTTAACAGCCCGAGTATTATAGAGATGCAGCCCAGTTTAAACGTGTTGGAGATGGGGAAGAATACAGTTTAGAAATCCCACATACCAAATTGAATCATACTGGAACCTATTCAGTGATTGCTAAGAATTGCCATGGTGAAGTCAAATCCATCATTTCACTGCAAATATATGTTAAAGGTTGGTATTTTTTATTTGACTACAAGTTGCATTAAACTATTATTGCTAGAGATATTTGCGAGGGGCAATTTATATATAGTCAAGAAATGAAAACCACTCAAGCAAGCAAACAAGCAAGAGAGTAAACGAATACAGGTAATTGAGTACAGTTAGCTTTTATTAAATATATTTTTTTTAAAAAACAAACTAATTAAAATTGCGGGTACCAATTAAAATTACACCTTTCCTAATACGCCAGCGCTAGGTGTCCCTGCGTCTAGCCTGCTGACTACCCCAGCGTTCTATGGTCAAAATACTGTCTGATCTGAATGTATGAGCTTTTACAAAACTCTTGCACTTTTTTTTCGCTGCCTCTTGGACCATGTCTCTTTTGTATCCCATAGCAGGTCCTGACTCCAGAAAAGTTAATAAAAGTTTCTTATTTCAGGTATCGAAATTAAAGGACAGGCTAAACCAGCTGGGTAAGTAATTGTGATTAAATTAATTCTGTTTTTTAAGCCAAGTACCTACATATTTTAAAAGTTTTCTATAGATTTCCTGCTTATTTAGAATACCAAACATATATGTATAGTTATGTTGTCAGATATTGCTATTATATATTTATTGAATTAATTTGCAGACATCCTGAAATTGTAAAAGGACTTTCCGACGTTCAATGCTGCGATGGAGATTCAGCAATGCTGGAATGTGTTGTAAGAGGAGATCCAACGCCCGATTTGGTTTGGTTCAAGAATAATGAAGTAAGTAATGTCAATGGGCGAGGGTAGTCCACAGTGGGACGTCGCTTATATAATTTAACCTGCTACTAATAGTCACTAGGTTGGAATTCAAATTGAAATCGATTTTTATTTAGGGATGTTTTATTTGTACATTTTTTGTCTATTTCTTGACAATATTTACAAAAAGTCAAAAAGGGGAGTTAAAGATCAAAAAAATAATCTAGTGTAAAGGTATTGAGCCTGATTGCATTTCTTCGTGAACTAAAATCGGAAATAGTTATTGCGAGCCAGACGGGCCAATGCATTAGAGCGGAATATGAAATTAATGAATGATTTTTATCCAGAATTAAACTACCAATCGAACACAAAGCGGCTCAATAAAAGACCAGACTAGATGTTTTGCATACAAATAATTCAGATTATTTTATGTGCGGCTGAAAGTTTTTGTGGGGGAAAGCTACGATTGTACATATTTTATTTATTTATTTATTTATTTTTAGGAAAACCAACAGCTAATTATAATTTAACAAAAAGACGGAGTAGTAGAACAGAGAGTCAATTAAAGGTTTTCACGTTTAAGTAACGTTGTAGAGACATATGTGATCTTTCAATTATAGCTATCGGTAAAAAATATATAAAAAAATATTAAAAAATTAGTGCTAAAGAATTCACTGTTCAGCCGCTGCCTAGCTGAGCTAATACTCGTACAGAATAGATATCAAAGTCAAATCGTTTAATCAAATCATTGAAATTGTCACTTGTTCGCCACAGAAATGAATTTTGCCTATAGTTAGTATCAGCATAAGGAACATGAAGAGCAGGGTTAATATTACATTCACTGCCTCGTTCGCATGAACTATTTCCCGATATAAGTTTACGAAGAAACGCCATCGAGCCCATTATCAGCTGCATCAAATGACAATAATCGTACATTTAAATTTAATCTATTTTTGTACCACCCTCCTTTACCTATACGATTATTCACCAATGGCAAACAAACCCTTTTAGCCGCTAAACTGTTTTAACAACACTGTTTTATTACAGGTATACGAACTAGGTAAAGACATCGTGTCCCAGGTGGTTAGATGTCCTAATATGTCGCTGAAGTGCAATCTTATATTCCCGAAGGCATATGAAGAAGACGAGGCCCAATATGCGTGCGTAGTCTCAAACAGCTTAGGACACGTGATCACGAGTTGCTGTTTACTAGTTAATGGTATGTGAAAGCGAGTAAATTATGCATATTCGAGGCTTATTTTGTTTTCATAATTTTAGTCATTCATTTTCCTTGTACTTGCTCCTTCGTGGCTAATAGTAAAAAACCTACTAGGATTTATACAAGAACTAAAATGGACATATTATTGATTTTTCTAGAAAGGACGATATTCCTCATTAACTTCAGTGGCTTGTTAATGATTTTAGGCTTGAAATCCATGAGATTATTGTAGTTATCGATGATGAAATTGGTCTTGAAATCTTACCTCATAATTATTAACTGTATAATTTTATTTTATTCTCTCGAAGCTTGGACTTACAAATAAACCATACATTGAATATGGGTCTAAGTTCATGGAGGTTTATTGCCGTTCGAGCAACATGAGTCAACTAGGGTTGTCGACTACAGCGGAAATATAAATATAAACAGAAATATAAACAGCGTGTGCATGTGCACGTGTGTGTTGTTTGTTCAAAAATTCTTTTGCCGATAGGTTTTATTCGTCAAAAATCGTAAACACGTTTTATTCGTCAATGGAGAGAACTAGATAGATGTCAGGTTTCGTACCCACGATATAAATGCAAGCTGCCATACAAACTATACCTCTTTTTGGCTTGCGTTACTGTGCGCACATTATTTAATTCAAGATAGTTTCTGTCCGATTTCGAACATTCTTTCGCCAGTTCTAAACCTACTATGAAAAGGAAAACTTTATAGCAAACGCTATTTTAAAAAAAAATGTTTTCGCTATACATTCAGCTCCTGTTCCCACGTCACATCGCTTGGCGAGTAAGCCGAGCAGCAGAGCAGGCAGGGACGCACTCCCCTGGCCCGCGCTCTATTCTGAAGCCATGTTACTGGAGGTTTAAATTTACATGATATCTCAAAAAGGACTAAGTGCTGTTCGGTGATGTTATCTATTTCTACCGCAACGCGTATCGGTAAAACGAGACAGAATCATATTAATTGTTTCTTTGACAGAAGTTCTAGTTCAAAGGCCACCATCTATAAAGGCATACAGCCTCTCATGTATTATATTTGTCAGTCAACCTATTTAACTTGTTATGAATTCGAAATTAAACGAAATCTGTAATAACGCGAAAATTATTATTTCTTTATACAGAGGAAATCGAGTTAAAAAACTAGTAATAAGTAAGTTAAAACGACTAAGTACTTTTCCAGACGTCGGCACTGGGCTGGCATCCATTCGTATGACAGCTTCCTATGATATCTTACTGTTGATAGATAATCAAAACGATTTTTTAAAAGAATTTTGGTAATCGGTTAAACATAATCAGGTATCCGATGATGGAATGGATTTTAATAACCAACGATATGCATACAACTTTAATTTCAGTACCAGAAGAAAAAGAGAATAATGTCAGCAACCAGCTGATTAGACCTCCAACATTTGGTTCCGCTACTTCTACACCTAGATCAACTCCAAGGCAGACACCTATGCGGAGTATCACCCCAGAAATTGGTAAAATTAGAAGACTTTCACATATATTTATTTTTTCTATTTGTCTGAGTTTCGCGATCACCATATCTAATTCATACTGCAAAATATATCGAAGTAAGCGGTATCTATTAAAATAAAGTCGTAAAATAAAAGTCAACTAACTGAAGACAGAGAACAAAAATATATGAATTATTGTTACAGGTCATCCCGCGTCCAAGTCAAATAACGTGAGACCGCCGAAGTTTACAATAATGCCATCTAATCAAATAGCTTACGAAGGCGATACGGTAAAATTAGTATGTGCAATAGATGGCCATCCAGCTCCATGGGTAAAATGGGACAAGAATTGCGAGGCGGTGATGCCGAGTTCCAGGATAATCCTAGGGGAAGATAAGGATGTAAGATACCTGGAGATAAAGCGCGTCACTCAGGAAGACGCTGGAGTATACAGGTTGACAGTGGAGAATGACGTCGGAAGAGTTGAAGCTACGGCGCGTTTGGAAATTATGTGCTCAGACTCTTATCCCAGCGCAGACCTGTATATTGGTGAACCGTCACAAGCTGATTCCGAAGGTAAATCGACAAGAAGAGTTAGTTTTTATGCAGTAAATATTACGATAGATAGATAGATAGATATTAAGCGAAAGCGCGACGCGTCTTGCCAAGCGAATGAAAGCGAATTTTTCGAAATGCGCGTCTTTTTTTTGACAAATGCGCGTTATTTCATAATTTATTGTTTTGATTACCATAGAATACAACAGTGAAAAGAAGACGTCGAATTCAGACGAAACGGACAACAAGATGAAGGAGAAACCAAAGAAAAAAATCACGAAGACCAAGAAAGCATACAACGTTTTTGACTCCACTGATTTTAGGGAGGCGGAGCTGGAAAGGACCAAGCAGATTTCATATGATTTCGCCATATTTAATAAGTGGTAAGAGAGCCAAAGATAATATAATCTTACTTTTATAATATTATTAAGTGGAAGCAAGTCTACCGCGCTCCTATTTAATCGTGCTATCATGATTTCTCTGAATACTTTTGTTAAGTCATGTTTTCTTAATTAAGTTTTATATATTTTTCCTTTTTCTGTAAACCTACTAAAATTATTTTGTTTAGTTTTTTTGATTCTCTTTATGTAAACTAGTTTTTTCTCTTTTATCTATTTACTATGTTTAAAATGATTGCCCTGGAACAAGTTTTCACTTAGTTATGCGACATAGGACCGATCATCATATACAAGCCTGACATGACTTGCTGTGGGTTTATTTATTTTTAAGTTAAAGTGTATATATTACATATGTTACATATGTTTCGTACTACTCTTGTTGCAAACTGTATATCGCCATAATAAATAAATAAATATATAAAATTATTATTAGTCCCTGAGAGTTCATGTATTTACACATATTTCGATAAAATTATGGATATTTAAATCGGAATGAAAGAAAGCAATTTATAACATGTTTTTCCATTAAAGACTTGTTTCTTACAGATTATTTTTTAAAGATTCTTGTTTTTGAAAGACTTATTTTTTACAGATTCAAAATAAACTTCGTTCATAAATATATTTTGATTAATTTTCCACAATTGCGCCAAACCGGAAATAACTATAGTACGGCCAAAATGAACGTGCCCCTGGAGTCATAAATCATTAGGCCCGACCTCTCGCTCACACTCGCTGTCTTTCGCTCGCACTATGGGGATGCGTGTTTTAAAAATAATAATAGCAGTATCGATGGATTATCGATGTATCGATGGAATATCGATGGATTATGATGGATCGATGGCTGGATCGATATAGATGCCAAGATATTATAGATTATGATGAAAATTTTCGATGGATTTATTTGTAATAAATGGTTTAGTTAGTTTTAAACTCATTTATTAAGAACAATTTTCGTAAATACAAACTAACGTATACATGCAACAATAAAGTGAAATAAAAGTGTAAAGAATATTAAAAAAATATTTACATTAACCTAAATCTTATCAAATGTAACATGAAACTAAGTACTAAATATTACAAATTACATTTTAACAAAAAATACAATTATAGGTTGGTCAGGCTAAACAAATATATATTAAAAAAGCTATATTCTACTCGTCATCTGAACTGCTGTCGCTGCTATCTTGTAGATTTATAACCAAACGGTGCTGGTCTCTGTAAATATATTTTTCAAAATCAGCTGTTTGCAGATCTTCCGCGTGTTTAACACACTTGGCCCAATTTTCCTGTGTAATATTTTCTACGGCTTCGTGAAACAATTTCTCGACATCTGCTAAATTAAACGTATTGTTCTTCGAAGCGACTTCTCCTTTAACCTGAGCCCAGATGAGCTCAATAGGTTATATTGACAGTGGTATGGTGGTAAGCATATCAATTCGTGTCCTAATTCGTTTGCCAATTGATCCAAAGCATACACTTTCGAAGGATTACTTGCTTTCACCTTACGTATTAACTCCTCTACAATCTCGACTTTAAAAAAACGTTTGAACCACTCCATATATGTGTCACCATTCATTTCTGTATGATAGTCTAAGTTCTTAGATTTCACCGCTCTAAACAACAATTTAGCCTCTGGAACAAAACCAGTCTTTGCAGACCCAACATGACAAAGAATAAGCCTAGATCCTTTTCCGGTTTTCTGGTTCCTGAATCCGCCTTCATCGTTTTTGTCGTGCGACATACGTCTTCTTAAATGATTCTGGTTAACCCAGGTCTCATCGAGGTAAAATCGGGATCGAGAATCATTGGTGGTAATTAAGTTGTGTATTTTTCTTAAAAACTCCATTCTGGCACACAATGTCACTCCTTTCCATTAAATATTTCCGTCCGTCGTCTTCATTTCGATATTTGTAACCTATACTCTGCAAAATGGTTTTCATGGAACTTTTCTCGCATTTAAATTCAGGTATGGCATCCTTAAATTTGTTGAGTATATTATCCACTGTAGGATATTCTCCGTTATCATAATATGATGTGATGATACGTCTCAGCACATCGATGTCGAAGTTATCTAAATTGGTTACAGTTGCCGGCTTAAACGTCTCTCTTGGTGTAGTAGGAAGCCCTGATTGTAAAACTTCTTGTTTTATTTTTTTGACAGTCCGCAAAGATACTCCACAAATTGACGCCGTCATTTCTTGAGGTTTATTAAGATTGATGACAGAAATTTTTGCATGGTTTCTTTTACGTTCGTCAAAAAATGTCAAAACGTTATGGATAAGACACCGAGTTTGTATGTTAATATCGCCCTTCAAGTTTAGTAATTCCACGTTACAAAATAATGTCTCCATTGAGGGTTGTAAATCCTCTTAGTTGCACTGTTAGAAATTATACTGCACCGCACTGCTAGACAGACACTCTAGACACTACTCTAACTGACTGCCGGCAAACTACAATTGATCACAGAGCTACATTTAATTAGGTGACAATGACACAAATGCTTGAATTTGGTCGTTAAATATTTTGCAATCGCTACTTTTATCTATCAGAATATTTCAATCCATCAGTTATGTATTTCGCAAGACTGTAATGTTTTGGCTTAGTCATTATTGATTTCTCTTGAATTCCCTTTTTTCCCTGAAAGCTTATTATAATGATAGTGATGAAAGCGACACGAAGAATTTCACTTTTAATGCCATTTAAAATAACAAACCAAGATACTCCACATTTTAAAAAAAGTGGTTAAAAAAACGATTTCTATAAAAAAAATCCCGATGTATTTTTGTACAACATTCTAAATAATAAATATTTTTCATTTTGTTCGGCAACATTATAGGGAATTCATTAATGTAAGAAGTATAAATGTAAGCAACGATACAATGTCTACGCAACTACATATAAGTTTTTAAGAGAATAAATTATTTTATTTGATTTGAGTAAATTATCGATAAGCAACGTCGACTTGTTGGAATCCTTACGCGCGTCGTCCGGCCTAATTGCTTTATGACTCCAGGTGCACGTTCATATTGGCCGTACAATAGGTTTTTCAACCGCGTCGACTTTAGAGTTCCGCTCTGCGATTAGGACCTTTAAGCAATGCCACAAGAATCAAATACAGAATAGATAAAGTAGAAAAAGAAGGAGGCAGGTATCGATAAAGGGCTCTGCCTGAACAACAATAAGACCTATATGGGCCTCGGAGCGTAGTGATCGAGACGAACAGTAAGGAAGCTTACACATTTCGTCATAACAACAACAACAAATCGTATAATTAAAACAAAAGTTATATTTACAAATGTTAAATGTTAGGTATAAGAATAGTTATCTAAAATTCGAAAGTTCTATGTGATTAAAGTTTTAGTTAATCCCGTGTGAATTTATGGATAACAAGCGTAATATATGAATCCTCCAAAATAATCAGGTATTTCGATTATGCTTCGTGAGACATTGGCGCTTCCGCATGTAATCACCCCTGTTTTGTCTTGCAAACTGCCCCATATTTTTTCCATTAATTCAATTCAATTTTTATTACTTTCAGCAATAATTTTGACCAACTGGAACCGGGTGTTTTACGGCGAAAATCTTCAACCTTGCATGATAATTATTTTGCTCCGTTTGTTAATAAATCGATAATTCGAAATAACAACAGCCAGAGAAGAGTGCTCGTAACACCGCCACTTGATGATATATCTCAACATGAAAGAATATGTCTACTTCCCGAGAAGAGAATCAAAATAATAAGCGCTCAAGCGTAATACCAACCAGTAGGTACTGTATTTGCTAGTACATATACATTTATTTCGTAGCCTGTGAAATTCATTTGTGAAAATCCGCCTGATCCAAACGAAGCGGATGAAATGTTGACACAATTCAAACCGGCGATGTATTTAATTAAACTGTCTCGATAATCCGAATGAAAAGCACGTAGGATTTCAATTTTACCAGGTTTTTGTGCAATTATATCTGTGTTCTGTAGACTAGAGTCAACTATGTTATCTATTAGATAAAACGCTTTTAATTTGCAAAACGATCGAAGTAAGCTATCTATGTAATTTTTCCAAATTAGATATAATTTTTCAATATTATACCTCATTAAAAAAACACACCCGTGTGCCTTATTAATATAATCATTTTCTTATGTATATATTGATTTATATCTGGTTTGTTGTAGAATTGGCGGGAATATCAATTATTGTAATGTTGTATGTAGTTTTTAAGAAATGAGCAAGTGAAACGAACAAACGATATTTTATAATGTTACCTTGGCATTATTGTTAATATTAAATAACAATTAAATTCAAATCGTTTTATTTGCGCGCCCTCTACTGGAAAGGTTTTGCGTTAAATTGAGACGTGATGATACGCTGATAGACGACGACAAGTGTTTGAGTGTCAGCGGCTAGATGTCGCTACGTATTATTTATGAAAATAAATAAAATTAGTGATTGTCTCAATGATGAGGCTTTTTTGGCACAATAGTATTATCTACTGCCCGCTTAAAAAAACATTGTGTCAGGTTAATTATTTAATTTACAATTTTGCAGGCCCTGTGCCGTTAGTATATTTATTGTTTTTATTCAGGTTTACTTAATGCTAATACTACATTATCAAAATCACAAAAACAACGGTAATTTAATATTTTCAACATTTATAAAGACCTATTCTATATTTTTCGATTTGATCTTCGCGTAAATACAGGCGAATAACTAGTTAGGTGGTGAGCTCAGATGCCATAGAATAAGAAGTTTGTTTTTATTCAGCTTGTAATCAATTGAACCATACATTCTATGTTTATTTGTATATACATACATGCAAAGGTCACAAGGAATAATAGATCAATATTTTTAAATTTTTGGTACTCAATTTTTTTAAAATTTACTAACCTAAAAAATTACATTTTAGCAAAGGCGAAAAAGTGATATTTTAGCAAACGACAAACAAATATTTTTTCACTTAAATTATACCTGAGTAAAATAAAGAAAACGTGAATAGTCATTGGCCTTGATCAGTCTTTCCATTTCAGTTCCTCTTTAGCGTCGATCGGTACTTCAAAAAGCTACTTCACCTCTGGAGCTGACGGTAATGCGTGATCAAGGTCCACAGTCACCACGTGGACTTTGATCAGTTTTTTTGGTCACACGGTTCTTTCTCCCTTCTAATACTAAGGGCATATTGAGATGTTAACCACAACGGGCAAACCCGTCACCGCAGGACGTTTTAACGATTCATCGTTCTATCGACCGTGCAGTGAGCTTAGAAGACTTTGGACATTACAAATCCGACGTCTAGCTACGCCATAACCCGTAAGAGACCAACTCCTTACCGCCAGTTAGCCAGGAATTTCTTCCCAGCGGCTCGAGACACTCGCGCCCTTACTTCCAATTGTGACCAGATTTCTCCGGTCTCTCGATTGGTTCCGAGTTCGAGGTCGCTTGCGCGGTCCTCTCCCTTATGAAGCGGTGAAACGGAGTAAACCGAATCTATCGCGGACCAAGGCGTCCTTTGCCCGGCTGTTCACCCAGGATCGGATGACCAATGGTCAATTCAAGAGCAGTCGCCATAAGGTACACAACCACCCCCGCTCTATAGGAAATAATACAGTTCCCAGACTCCCCCGACTGTTAGTCGGAGAGCACAATCGATTGGCTTGCGCCGCTCGGTGCGCAGACCGTCCAGGAGCGCCAGAGGTTTGATTCCCAGGGGAGACTGGTTGACCCAGTGTCCTACCCAGGTTCGCACTCCGTACGTGGAGGCCATCGGATGGGTGTTGACCCGTGAGTGTGACCGACCCTGAACACATGGGTCATCATGGCCAACTCATCATGGGCCCGTTAGCTCCCAAAATACTAAGGGCAGACTGATCTTTCTTACCAAAATCAATTCATGATTTGATTCGACCCTTCACACGAATAATACATAATTTTAATTAAAAAAAACCGACTCCAAAATGTTTTATAAGAGCAGCAGCCATGTCATGATGCCTGTTCTGTTGGGTTTCCTTGGAGTTCCCTCGTTGGTAGACAACCCTGGGTGCAGCAGCCATGTCATGATAAAACTTAGAGCGGGCTATCATAACTTAATGAGTATACAATATTTCGTGTCTGTGCTGTTGGCCGTTAGGGAGTCCCCTCGTCGGGAACCAACCCTGGCTGCAGCAGCCATGTCATGGTAAAACTTAGAACGGACTATCATAACTGAATGAGTATACAAACTTTCGTGTCTGTGCTGATGACCATTGAGGAGTTCCCTCGTCGGGAGCCGACCCAGGGTGTAGGATCAGGTTATGCTTATCATAAAAATAAATACATGGTCATCGGAATTGAATAAACACGTACATTTTCAACTTCATATGATAATATTTGAGGAGTTCCCTCAATTTCTCATAGATCCCATAATTAGAACAGGATTTTGATAAAAATGGGACCAATCTGCAAGTAAAAAAAGAAAAAAACCTCCTTTAAGAAAAAAAATGATTTTTTCAAATCGTCTCATAAACGGCAGAGTTTTGAGGTAACAAACATGAAAAAAAAAGACACAACCGTATTGATAACCTCCTCCTTTTTTTGAAGTCGGTTAAAAAATAAATAAAATAAAAAAGAAAATGACATGAATATGTAGCCATCCTGTATGTGTTCAGAGTTCTTGTATGTATGTTTTCCGTTTCTTGATTCCACCATAACTTCTAAATGATTGAAATGTGTATTATTGTTAGACTCGTTATGTCATCCCGGGCATCAGGGTACTAAATTGTCCAAATATCAAATAAATAATTGTCCAAATGTCAATAAATAAAGATACACTCATCGTGTTTAGTATCAAATGAAAGGTCTGACTGAGTAGATTTCGAAAATATAAAGATATCTACATGAATAAATAAGTAAACCGCAAATATTTAATTGAAATATTTTATTACTTGTGCGCCGAGGGAAATCGACTGCGTGGGGGCGTCGGCGGTCGGCGCGACGCTATATAAAGCGTGACGAGTGGCGCCCGATCGTTACAATATACCTGCCGCAGGGTAATCAGCCTTACGACGCCACACTTAGAAAGCCGGGTCATCGGGCCCGGTTCACGTGAAGCCCAGATATAGGGCAAATACACAGCGGGGACGTTACAGTCCTTGGAAAAAACCCCTGCGACTGACTCATAGTATGATTCCGCCGCCCTTCACTTTGAGCCCTACATCTCCCAAAATATAGGTATTATGGCAAGGGGTATATCATTTTCGGAAAACTCAATGATTAAGAATTTGTTTTCTGACAAAAAATACCTATCCATGGAAAAAAAAACAAATTAATTGATAATATCTAAAAATCACTCACTGTTTTTATTTACAGGTTTACTTTTTAATAATAAGAGATATCGATATACAAATAATATATTCTGAAGACCACACTTATCTGGATTACATAAATATATCTTTTATTGGTCTGTCATGATAAAAAGTTAGTGAAAAAAAAAGCCTACGGCGTTAACCTCTGTCAGGCATGTTGGCTTAGCTAGGCGGTAAATTTGTATTGTCTCTAAGTCATCTACGCTTACCTCACAGGAAATAGGAGGTGACTGGTTTGCCCGTTGTAGTTGACAACCCTAGTTGATGGGAACCAGCGTTTCAACTCGGGTACAGACGTTACTATTACTGATATGGAATTTTGATTGACGCAAAGTTTAAAATTCTAAAAATGTGAAAATATAATCGCAACAAATCACTTAATTTAATTAGTAACATAATACGTTATAGCTATATATGTTACTGATGTTAATTAATTAGCCAAGTGACATCAAACGAGAAATATTTCAGGGTGGTTAGGGATTGCAATTATACACTTTTACGATCTAGCGCACTGTGCGGTCAGCCAATCGATTGCGCATTCTGACCAACAGCCGGGGGAGTCTGGAAACAATACTGTCTCCTTCAGAGCGTGGGTAGTTGTTAACCTTACGGAAACTGCTCTTGAAACGACCAGTCGGCTACCCGGTACCGGGTGAACATCCGCGAAAAGGCGGACGTGGTCCGCGATAGATTCAGTAGACACCATTTCACCGCTATGTTAGGGAGAGGACTGCGCAAGCGACCTCGAACCTGTAGCTCGTCTGGAGACCGGAGTAATCTAGTCGCAACTGGAAGTACGGGCGTGAGTGTCGGCCTGGTTATCTCGCGGTAAGGGGTTGGTCTCTTACAAGCGAGTGGCGTAACTAGACAGTGGACTGTTTTCGTCTTAAGTCTTCTACGGTTACCTCACGGGAGACAGAACTATACAATATCGTCAAAGCTTCCTGAGATGACGGGTTCGTCCGCTATAGTTGACAGCTCTAGTTAGTTTTCCGATCCGGTAAAGTTCAGAATTTATCTTCTTACTTAATCTATAATATAATAAAGAAATATTACAACCGTACTTTTTGGTACAGCTGTACTTTAATTAAAGTTAACAAAAAATATAATAAAAAGAATAAAAAAACACGGGAGCCGTTACAGAAGATGAACTCTTGTAATTATAATTTTAAAAATAGTTTTTTTTATAAATATTTATGGTTTATGTATTTATCCAAACAGATACATGCATATTCCCGGAATGTACTCAATCAGACCTTTTATTTGACACTAAATACGATATTTATTGATATTTGTGCATTTGCACATTTAGACAACAAAGTACTTGATATTTGGACAGTTAAGATACCCTATGACTTTCGGGACGATATAATAATTCTAACAATGCCAATATTTCTAAATCTGCTTAAGCGTTTACAAGTTATGTTGGAATAAAGAAACGGAAAAAACATACATAGATGAACCCTGAACACATTACACCCCTTTTTTGTTGAGCAGTCGTGTAAAAAGTAGGGCTTTTTTTTTTAAAAAGCCATATAAAAATGTTTGCAGATAGTAAAAGATTTTTATCAGATTTCCTGGGACAGACGGATAGCATTTTTTTATTTTCTTCTTCTTTTCTGAAGGAACAAAATCTTTTTCCCGTAAGAACGTTCTCACATTTTTTTAAAGACAACTTTTGCATACAAACTTTTGCTAGTTCCGCTAACGGTTAACTGGTTAATACATTGAGAGGTTCGAGACCTACGAGTATTTCATTCAATTACTAGTATTTTCACTAGAGCGCGTTTCCAAAATAGTCCGATTTAAAACCGACTTCAAACAAGGAGGAGGTTATCAATTTGGTTGTTTTTTTAAATGTTTGTTACCTCAGAACTCTGCTATTTTTGAACCGATTTGGGAGAAAATATTGTTTTATTCGAAAGAATATACTTATAGATTGGTCCCATTTCTATCGAAATCCTGTTCTGATGACGTGATCCATGAGGAATTGAGGAAACTCCTCAAATATTATCATATGAGATTGAAAATTTACATGTTGGTTCAATTCCGATGACTATTCATTTATTTTTATGGTAAGCATGACCTGATTCTACACCCTGGGTTGGCTCCCAACGAGGGAACTCCTCAACGGTCAATAGCACAGATCCCAAATTTTGTATAGTCATTAAGTTATGATAGGCTGCTCTAAGTTTTACCATGACATGGCTGCTGCACCCAGGGTTAGCTCTCGACGAGGGAACTCCTCAACGGTCAACAGTACAGACACAAAATTTTGTGTATGTATTCAATTACAATAGCCCGTTCTAAGCTTCACCATGGACTGCTGCACCCAGGGTTGGCTGCCAACGGGGAACTCCTCAATGGTCAACAGCAAATACATAAAATTTTGTATACGCATTCAATTATGATAGCCTGTTATAAGCATCACCATGACATGGCTGCTGCACTTTTTAAAAAAATGGAGTCGGTTTTACTTATTGTAAAAATTTTGTCAATTATGTTATAACCTATCATCACCACTCGTAGTAGGTTTCTTAGGAGCATTAATCCTGCATTTTTGATAGAGGGAAACTGCTTGATACAGATGTTAAACGGATGGCTCTCAACCGATTTGGATAAGGACCCACGGAAAAGTGTTTCTCTCACTACAGGATGGTTCATAAATTTACCCATATTTTGAGGTACGTTTTTTTCACTTTCACCTTTTAACTGATGTTGCGGGCACAACAGGGCAATCAGGAAATCCGAGGACGACAAGACTCGAATAAAGTACTGCACACTTTGTAAATATTATCGCGAGTTTTAATGCACCATATGCCCGCGAAATTGCCAATCGATTGAGTAAAAAAAATTCACACAGGTTTATTTCCGACGAAAATATAATATTTCGGAATAATAGAAATGATGTGATGATAGAGCCGGAAGGTTTTTGTTAATAATTTAAGGTGATATGAATAATACCTCTTATTTTTGCGCTCTCGTTTGAGTTGTCTTGACGGGTACTTGCATACAACTTGACTCGCTTGTCTTTAAATATTAAGAGCCTTATTACAAAATAGCGTAGGTATTCTTTTAAAATGAGTTGAAAAAATGAACGCATTTTTTTTGATGTAACTATAAAAGATAGGATAAATAAATAAATAAATAAATAAATAACTATTCAACCCTGGGAGAAAACCGCGGCACTGAGCGCTCTTCTCTTGCGCAAGCAAATATATACACAATTTCTAATTGTTTTTTGCAGTGTTTTCTCCTTTCTAATGACAATAATTTATATTATGTCGTATTGCTAAAAGAGTGAACTTTAATATAGTATAAGTATTATATAAGAATCTTATTTTATTTCTGAGAAAATTAGAATGATACAGGAAGATTTTTTTTTAATTTTGTGTAATTGTAAGTAATGTATACCTTGGATATGTGGTCAAAAAACGAAAAAATAAAGCCGTAGTGTACATCAAGAATACATGACGGACATAAAAAAAAATAGTATACGGTTTTCATTGTAGTGATATTACTGTATTAAGGAGCTCAAAGTTTGCCTTCCGAGCGTTTTACGAATAACGACTTTCGGAAAATGGGCTGAATAAGTAAATAATATTCGTTATATCTAAAATTAAAGTCCGCTATGGTCAACATCAAGAAATGGTCCAGGTAATTCAGTAATTAAAGTTTGTAGAAATCTCTTCATTTCTTGGAATTAGAACGCCACAAATCCACTTTTCTTGCCTTTCTGGAAAAAATATGTGATAGGGCTCTTAAGTTATTTTACTGTAATGAAGGAGCTCAGTGACCTGAATTTAAGGTTATTTTAAGCTTCGGAAAAATATATTAGTCCAGTCAAATCAGGAATTTTAGTAGAAATCTTTGCATAAAGCATAAAGCGCCCCACACTTTTACACTTCAATAATATAGGTAATTACAAACATGACTTACGCTACGTCCCTTAAAGCATGACAACAATGGTTATTAATTTTTTGCTTTTTAGTGCAAATAGAGTTGTCAACTACAATGGGCGAACCCGTTATCTCAGAAAGTTTTAACGATTAGTCCTTCTATCTCCCGTGAAGTAAGCGCAGAAGACTTGGACAAAACAGTCCACCGTCAAGCTCCGCCCGTAAGAGGCCAACGCCTTAACCGCGAGATAACCAGGTATGTTACCCAGCGGGCTCATACTCACGCTCTTACTTCCAAATGCGACCAGATTACTCCGGTCTCTCGATTGGTTACGAGTTCGACGTCGCTTGCGCGGTCCTCTCCCTTGCGAAGCGGTGACACGGTGTAAACCGAATCTATCGCGGACCACGGCTTGCCCGGCTATTCACCCAGGATCGGGTAGCCGATGGTCGTTTCAAGAGCAGTCGCCGTAAGGTCCGCAATCACCCCTGCTCTATAGGAAACAGTACTGCTTCCAGACTCCCTCGACTGTTAGTCAGAGTGCACAGTCGATTGCCTTACGCCGCACGGTGCGCAGACCGTCCAGGAGCGCCAGAAGGTTGACTCCTAGGGGAAACTAGCCCTAAGACCAGAGTCCTGCCCAGGCTCGCACTTCATGCGTAGAGGCCGCCGGATGGGTGTTGAGTGTGGCCAACTCAGCAAGGGCCTATTAGCTCCCTGCTTTTTAGTACAGTACTTACGATGGCGTGTTCTTTAGTTTTTAAAAATATTTTTAATTAAGGTATATTAAGCGTTTAAAATAACTTGAGCGCTCGCGCCAAAATTATAAAAAACGAAAGGACAAACAGGTTTTCGCGGTCGGCGCCCGGGACAAGCGGCTGGTTAACGTTTTTACTGCGTAGAGTTTGGCGGTCGGCAAACAGATGGCGTTGGGAGCTGTCAAAAACAGAGAAGCGCTACACTCTCTCTCGAGTTTACTGTGCATTGATGCATACTAAGCGTTAATCGTCGATAGTGATGCATCAGGAAACGTCCCACGCTCATCCTCGATTCCGGTTGGGAGCGATCGCGACAAGTTGTTGGAATGACAGAACTTCCAGACATTCGATTATATAATAAGTAGGATAAGTGTTTTCTTTAGCAAAGCAGAAGTCAGTTATCTTTGAAGGTATATTAAATAATACAAAGTAGAAAATTAAATGCGAACTATCACAACAAGGTCACTCGTCTAAAATGAATAATTCATTTATTAAACAGCTAATATCTTGTCGTTCTCATTCTAACATAATGACGCCAGATGGTGCTTGAAAGAGATAAATATATTCTGTTTTATATGCTGCGTCTGAATTATCGCTTTTCCGGCCCACCAATCGACCAGGAGGCAAAGTATTGTGAACTGGATTTTTTTTTTGAGATTAAGACGAATATATTTTTAAGCCCTCCTGAAACGAATAAGACCCTTTCCAGATTGAATTATATATGTGTGTCTATCTGTCTCTGTATCTGTGTGTGTGTATTTCTCCACGATTGCGCCCAAACGCTTAATCCGATTGGGCTTAAATTTGGTATTCAAGCATTATTCGATCATGGCAAGAATTGAAAAGATTGTGGTTGATATCGATCCACCAAGGGCGCACAAGTCATATATCAATCTAGAAATACTGAAATTAAAGAATTGAAGTTTGGTACCCAGATGCCTCGTTGGGCTAAAATCACATTTTGGTTGGAATATCTCGTATACAAGCTACACAAATAATATTTAATTCCGCCATACATTTGAATGATTGTAGCGCGATGGTGTTGTTCATCAGTGGTATTATTTTTGGGGCTTCCGCGGGGTCAGAGCCCGGAAGCCGGTCTCGGGCCAACGGGTGCAGGGGCCGCCGCCACCCGCCACACCGCCTACCTTGCCATATTAACGACATAATTGGCGCTCTGCCCCAACCCACCCTTAGCCGATAAACGAACAGCGCCTACTGAAGGGGCGCAGTGAAAACCAACTGGGTTCGTCCGCCGGCCGAGAGAGAGTGCTCATCGATTTTATTTATTAAAATAATATTGAACTGAAATCAGCCCTTGGCTACTTGCCGGGAAAGTTTTGGGGTGACAACAATTTTTTTTATTTCACTGGCCTTCTGAACAATTTCTTTTATTATTATCCATATATGCTTGGTTCGATGATGTGACGGGTACTGAAATGAGAAATGAGATTTTCATGATTCCAAATTTCCTAGAGTGATTAAACCACTCGGTCACTGTCCCCCTCCAATGGCTACGACCTTGGTCATGTGACAATTCCATCCACCAATGCCAAGTGAATATGTAATGGATCAAACGACTTACCGTCATCAAAAAAATAACCTGATTGACTAGCTCAGATAATCTCAAATTCCCGAGAGTATATGTTCTTTTTGTTTCAATTTAAATATAAATTAAAAGAGAAAAGTTTTACATTCCACTAGGGAATTTCAGTGGTAATCTTCCGGCTACACCTTTAAACCCTCGTCGTCACGTGCAATGGAAAGTATTCATGACAACATAACAAACGAGCCCAAACTGGACCATCTTAGCACTTTCCAACATGGAGTTCCAGTGGAAATCTTCCAGCTCCATCTTCAGACCCTCGTCATCGTGTGTAATAGAAATTACTCATGATAACAAAATATACAAGCTTGAATTCAACTCTCCTACCATTTGCCATCAGGGAGATATAGTCCCTACATCCCGGCGCCATCAGCAAATCAGCTCGATGGTACCATAATAATGCATTATCACCGAACTCAAATAATAATGCTAAATTTCAGCACAATCGGATGCCAGAAAGTGGTTGAAAATGACTGCGAATTTTGAAACGGACAATTTACATACGAACATTGCGAGTTAATAACAGTGTAATAATTATTGTATCTCTACAATAGCTCCAGAAAAACCTTAAACATCGCCACAAGCCATAACTATTACCAATTTCATAAATGACATTGTGAAAAAACGAACTAAATCCGAAAAAAATAGCTCTGCAATATTGAGTACAAATTTAATAATGACAGCCATTGCTGTGTTGGCGATTAATTAATTTATTTTATTTTATCTGCATCCAAACTTTTCTCTGGTCGTAACGGTCTCCGTTCCATCGGGTTCAGAAGAGGGAGGAAGAGAGAGTGCACCCGTGGTCGCGCACCCACCTGTGCACTATAATATAGCCTGCGCACTTGACTGCTTCCGAACAGTGGACTCTGAGAAGATTAAAGATTTCACTAGAATCTACAATGCAGTCGCTATGGCCGAACACGGCTAGAAGGATATATATATATATATATAATAATTATTTTATTTTAATTTATTTCATTTATTTAAGTCCATAAAAATACATTTAATTACAAAAACATTCTCTTAGCCCTAATATTTCATAATTAATTAAACAGTTTTCCAATTTACTTCCTAACTCGGAAAGAGATTCACAAATGATAGTTTGTGGTTTACCACCTCTATCGTGGTGGTACCAACAGAAATTGTATATTGCCTGACGAAAGAGCATGATATATCCGCTCCTAGGTTTTTATTTTATTCTATTTATTTTTTTAACTTTACATTGCAATGGTATTTACATATAATAATTACAAGGATGGAGGTAGTTATTTTATTCTAAAATTTAAAAATGTTGAAGAGACCAAATTAAACGGAAGGTATTTTATTTCAAAATATTCTTAAATAAATATACTTACATACTAATATAATACATACATAGATACGATATTCTTTGATAAACTTTACATGAATTTATATTAAAAGTATATATAAATAAAAATAAATATAAATAATTATTAAATTAAAAAATAGATATTTAAAAAATAAAAATATATTATTATGATAATACGAGTATATATTTATATATGCAAAGTGCCTTGAAAATGACGATTTGCAATACCATTTTTTATATAATATAGAAGTTAATTAAGAATGTACTACAATACAATACAATATAGCCGTAAATTAGATTCAATATGTTTCAATGTCTATTTCTGATTGCTTCCTTAGCTAAATTTT
>OX155980.1:12843418-12877093 GCA_944548615.1 Micropterix aruncella
CAAAAGATAAAAAAATAAAGAACACGACTGCCGTTACAGAAAGTGAACTATTGTATTAAAAATTATTTTTATTAGGGTTTTTTTAGGAAATATTTATGGTTTTTGTATTTATCCACATAGATAGACATGTAAATTTTCTTAATTTACTGAATCAGACCTTTTTTTTGACACCAAACACGATATATTTAAGTTGATTTATTGACATTTGGACATTTGGACATTTAGATAACTACTTTAATAATTTAATATTCGGAGAGTATTCGTAAATAAGAAGATTTAAATTCTAAGTGTCAACATATATTTTAAAATTTTCTCAACAATAAATAATAAATTTAGTGAATATAGTGTAATTCAGCGGTTAAGTAACCCGACCAGGTTGCCACAAGCCTAGGAAATGGAAATATTTTCCTGAAAGTGTAGACCTCACCAAGACGTGTGGCCGACGTGGCGGGTATCGGGCTAAATACCTTCAATTATGATGAACAGTACAACCTTATGACATCAAGAAGACAGCTGGACCTGTCTGAATGAGGAAAAAGGGCAACTGATCCGGATGGAGAGTTATTGGAGAGGCGTATGCCCAACGGTGGGCGAATGCGCCCTGATGAAGAAGAGGAAGAAGAAGATTCGTATATATACCTATTATGACGCTCGGGATGCCATGAAGATCCTAGCAATACCACACACTTCTAAATAGGTTCAAGAATTTAGAAGTTATGATGGAATAAAGACACGGTAAACATACATAGATGAGCCTTGAACACATTACACTCCTTTTTTGTTGGGCAGTATTGTAACAAATAGCCTACAATCTTGAGATTAATGCCTCTAACTTCATTATGTCATTTTATAATATCTTTAGTGGTTTACAAATCAAATAATTAAAATGTTATAATAATGGGTAGGAAATGAAGAATTTGAAAATAGAACCTGAAAATCGTGAATATTATATTCGCTTTATCAAGATGATATTTTGGAAATTATAATATGACCCCTTGTATCAATCAACTTTTTTCTATATTTCTAGTCGTATTTCTTAAAAGATATAGAAATTTACTAATTAAAACTTTAACCATACATAAGGTTATACCATTAATTAACCTTTATATGTTATTATAAACAGGTCTCGTATATTCTCCGTAGCCTGGTTATAAATAAAACAAAAACGGATTTCTTTCGAGTGAAGTTTGAAGAAAGCGAAATTTCGGTGATGACACCATGCCTTATCCGGGGTCAACTCAAATTTTAGAGGAAACTTAAAGTCACTTAAGAGTCAAGTCTTCGAAAAAGAGTGAGTGGTTGATCTTTGAAGCTATTTTTTTACACCTTCACGTTTTTCTAGAATTCCATATTTTAATTTTCTTAAAACTATTGCGTGCAAAGTTATTATTGCAGTCATCATTTCAGGCTTATGGCTAAATTCAGAATCTCCTTCTATGTTGTATCTGGGTCCCAATAATAAATATAGATATATATATATATATATATATATATATATATATATATATATATATATATATATATATATATATATATATATATATATATATATATATATATATATATATATATATATATATATATATATATATATATATATATATATATATATATATATATATACATATATATATATATATATATATATATATATATATATATATATATATATATATATATATATATATATATATATATATATATATATATATATATATATATATATATATATATATATATATATATATATATATATATATATATATATATATATATATATATATATATATATATATATATATATATATATATATATATATATATCCACATTTCGTTACTGGTTACTATCCTTTAACCGGTAACCGTTTTTTTTAAATTTGACCCGCGATTCCCTCCGAACGAGGGAATCGCGGGAATCTTGCTCTCAACTTGGACATCCTTAAATGTTCATGGAGTTAATTAACTGCCCTACCTATACGAACGTACTTGATACGTCCGTTATATTATTGTCCGAACGCAACAAGTCATATCACGTTGAGTACAACTACAAAAAGAAATAATAAAAAAAAACTGAATCCCACAAAGCTTACGTGATAAGTCAAATTGTTCCTATGATTCTAATCACTAAAAATGATAATAAATTAGACTATTGTGTAAAAAATTGTCTATTATTATTAAATCCAATGAAAAAAAAACAACTATTTTTTATCTCTTTTTGAATAATAACCCAAAGGTAAGGGTCGTTAAAGCAGGTGTTTTCTGAAATGCCTAATGCACGAGATATGACTGATAACTTAGACTGACGGGGTTGAATCACGAGTTCTTCGACGAAGTAATTATTACTGGAGTACATTTTTTGAGATATAACAGGTGCTAACACAATAAACTGCATAAATAGCTAATGTGCAACTATTCGCATTGCTATAAGTCGTTTCTTCATAGAAAAGTCTTGACTTAAATATAACAGCTTCGCACAATAAATAGCATAATAATATCTACTGCCCTAGGTATAATCCCAGCCTAAAATCTCTTCTCGTAAAAGACTTCATTTTCCGCGTGCTTATTTATTACCCTAATGTACCCTACCTTACCCTACATCGTTTTAGCCTACGTTTTATTTGACTCCAACCATATTCATACCCACAAAATATCAGATATTATATTAGTACAGGTGATACAAGCCATATCCACTAATCAAGTGGCTGTATGACTGGCAGTGACGTAGGTAACTTATTTTTCTGGCGACTTCCGTTCATTAAATAGCCAACAAAATACTAAAAATCGTATTTGTTGTACACTTGTTGTATCACTTTTTCGATAACCTAGATTAATTTAATTTATTGACACAGCAGACAAAAAATTGAATAAAATTAAAAATATACATAAAACACGACTGTTGTTACAAAAATTCATCTAAAAAGAACTACAAGCAGCGTAGGACTTTTAAAAATATAGTATATAAAGAAAACCGTCCCCAAGCTGCAGTAAAAAAGCATACCAACAAGAAATTCATTACAAAACACATACGTAGTTGAAATGTGAATATATTTTCCTCATTTGGATCGCTCACTTTGATCATGTCAAATGAAATATTTCTCTAATGCCTTGCCTATCCTCAGTGATACATATTGTTTTGAACTTTTTAGTTCTCTCTTTGTAGCTGCAGTCGTGTTTTATTTTTTTTTTATATTTCATTTTTACTTACAATATATCTTGACAATTGTATTTATAACTATTAGAACAATTTGTCCTGAAGCACGTTTTCTGGAGAATAAAGTTTTTATAACTATATATATATTCCGTGCAAACAAAATTCAATGTCAGGACGCTCCTTTACGGACCGTTGACGCGTGTTATCGCTATAAACATCCAGTGCTAATAGACGATCGCACATTCTATGAGTCAGTTGACGGGCCTTGTCCAGGGCCTATGGCGTCTGCCGCTGAATAATTGCCATTTAGCGGGGCTTCACGTGCGCCGGGCCCATTTACCGGGCTTTCTGAGTGACGTCCCAGGGCAGCGGGCCTTGCGGCAGGTATCTCGTGATGATCGCGCGTGGCCTCTTCAGCGCCGCTTCAACGGGTGTCTGTGCGATCGACAACGTATGACGCGTTACTTGAATGAGCAAGCGAAATAGTGCAGGTGCAGTTACATATAACTTTCTCAAATGCTTCATGCTTCAAGGTCGCAAGGCAAGAGAACGCGCTGTACAAAATTTCAGTATTTTTTGGGGTAAAACGTCATTTTTTCCCTCATAAGTCATAACTTTGAATATGCGACATCCGCATTTAACGAAACTACGGATAGAGAGGGATTATTGTACATTAAATTGCCGTACATAGGCAGTTAACGGTTCCTGTGTAGTTAGGCTATTAAAACCTGCTCGTTATTTCTTGTCGGCTCAACTTACGGTTCAACTAAAACCAGTAGAGGCCAGATCCTGGAATGGACTCTCTTAGCTCTGCCTTTGCAGGTGGATCAGTTACTCTGGGGGGGTCAGTTACCTTTGGGCGCTGCTGAGCGGTTTGCGCAACGTACGTCAACCAAGCGACTGTGCACTCCGTCGAATAGCTGGAGGGGTCGGTACACGTTTCATAAGCAGTGGGGGTGTATGTTTATCTAATATCACTCTCTTTTAAAATCCCGCGTGAACAGACGGGTAAAGGACGCCACGGTCTGCAAAAAAATAGCTGAATTAACCTTCAGGTAGAACATAACCGCACAAACGACTTTGAGCCCGTGACCATCTTGAGGTAGTGAGGGCGCGAGGCTTCAAAAGACTCTCACGGGCATAGCTAGAGGATGGACTGTTTCGTCCATAATTCTGCACCTTCACTTCAGGTTGAAACAACGACAAAATAAATATGGTCATACCTCCCTGAGGTGGGGGGTTCGCCCGTTGTAGGTGACAACTCTGCAGTTTACATCAGGCAGGGTAATAGTTTTCGTTTGGGATTTGTTTGTGGACCACTGCCTTAATAGAAAAGTTTGCAGTATTTGGGTAATTTAAAACTCGCCTAAATATGTATAGGACTATCTCAGCCCATTGACTGTGATCTAGTTGTATAGAATTAAAAAGCCGCCCAGCTAACTTACTACGATTAAATCAATGGAGTGAAGACAGGAATTCGTCTTGCTTCGACGCGTTCTTCCTAACTGCGGCCATCATTCTCCATTATTGGGCGACGGTAATCAGCCATTTAATCAAATAATAGATGCTTAAATTTGCTTCAATATCACGGCCTTAAGTTAAAATTATTATTAGTGCATGGCTTGTTCGACCCACTTCAGGAAAATTACAGTCCTACTGATAGGACAACTATCCATTGGAACTGCTCCGTTTTTGAATCGTCGGTCGTGATCGCGTCGTCTCTAAAGTAGAGACATTACGGGCGCATTTCCGTTAAAGGGGTTAATACGTGAGAGAGGGCAGAGGAGAAGGGGAGGAGGGGATAAATGCGATAAACGGAGGAAAGCCTTATGCTGCATGTGAAGGTCTTCCATTGGATTTAATTACCCTCTTAGACTGATTAAGTTGGATACCTATGCGTATATATGATGTGCAGTGTGAGCGAATAGGTACGAGTATGTATGTATATAATATTACTCTCAGGCTGCTAGGCGCAATATCCGGTTCTGTTGAGTTTTAGCGGATAACGTATCTGGCTTCGATCAAATATATATATATATATATATTTGATCGATATATATATATATATATATAGATATATATATATATATATATATATATATATATATATATATATATATATATATATATATATATATATATATATATATATATATATATATATATATATATATATATATATATATATATATATATATATATATATATATATATATATATATATATATATATATATATATATATATATATATATATATATATATATATATATATATATATATATATATATATATATATATATATATATATATATAATAATATATATATATATATATATATATATATATATATATATATACATATATTATATATATATATATATATATATATATATATATATATATATATATATATATATATATATATATATATATATATATATATATATATATATATATATATATATATATATATATATATATATATATATATATATATATATATATATATATATATATATATATATATATATATATATATAGTATTTTGTAGTGGTGGCTCCATCATGGCTTTTGCTTGGCGACATCCCTGGCTCTGTTTCCAGGATGCCCGATTTTCCTGCTCCAAGCAGTCCCTGATGATTTTCTTGGGTGATTTTTGAGGTGATCATTAGGGTGATTTTATTGGCTTTTCCCAATTTGCTGAGCTCTTGCAGGCAGTCCCAGACCACAGAAGATTCTGTGGTGGCTTTAGCCAGCCCGTAGAGCACATTAGTATAGGGAAACAATATAACTCTATGCATATACGCTAGCATGCTAGCATATCCGAAATGACGCGAAATCGCACGACCAAATAGACCTCTGTATCTGGAGTTAGCATTTGTTTGTTGACGTGCGAACTGACGCATTTGATTCCAATTTTCAGAGATTTTTAAATCTAACATAGGAGTTAGTCTAACAAATTTGCTTCTACACAATTTAAAAGTATAAATACAAAGTAGAAAAAAATGTATGCAATTATAACTAAACATTTTTTTTTATTAACTTTGCATTATATTCAATAAATTTAAGTAGAAAAATAGGTAATAATATATACAATTATATAAGCAGAGTATTACCGCTACATTGTAATAGGTAATATGTATGATGTTGAACATTGCAAAATTTTAGAAAAATATGTATTTTTAATATTCACCCTATAGTAGTAATTACATCTTCAGTTTTTAGCTCCAAATGTCTAGGAGCCAGGTTTTCACTTTACTTTTAAAAGGTATATTATTTTTCACTTGTTTCGTGGTTTCACATAATGAGTTGTGAACTTTCGAGGCGATAAAAAATATTGTCTTGGGGCAAAGGTGCTTTTTACCTGAAAATTTCCTTTTCGGCATCTCTTGTCAAGTACATTTGTTAACTTCTTGCTTTTTAATTTAATGAAAGCTTACAAGGCACTGCCTAATAAATATCTGATATATATCAAAAACCTTAAACTCCGCAAAGAGCTGATTTGAACTGTACCGAGGAGGCTTTTTGTTTATGACTCTAATTAGTAACTTTTGTGCTTTTAATAGTGGCTCCATTGTTGTTTTTGAACATGAGCCCCAGGTTATAATATTATGCACCCATATACTTGGGCCAATTAAAGTTCCACGGAAATTATTATTAGACCCTTTTTTATTCCTTGTATACATTAATGTCCTGCCTTACACGGCACAAAACAGATATAATTCTATTTGTGGACGAAACATGTCTAAAATTTAAAATTGCTCCTCAAAAAATAATGCACGAAACTAAAACAGCCTTGTCTCTTTTATTAAATTGATATACCGCAACAATGTTGTACTAAATAATAGACAAAGTTTTAACAAAAAAAAAAAAACAGTATAAAAATGATGATACTTAAAACGGGCTATCTTAATTGAATGCGTATACAAAAATGTGTATCTGTGCTGTTGACCGTTGAGGAGATCCCTCATTGAAAGCCAACCCTGGGTGCCGCAATACTGTCTTGGTGAAACTTAGAAAAACTGTAATAATTAAATGCAAATACACAATTTCGTGTCTGTGTTGTTGACCGTTGAACATTGCCTTTGTCGGAAGCCAACCCTGGGTGCAGCAGCCATGTCATGGTGAAACTTAGAACAGGCTATCATAACTGAAAGAGTATATGAAATGTCATGTCAGCGCTGTAGACCGCTGAGGAGTCCCCTCGTCGTGAGCCAACCCAGGGTGTAGGGAGCCAACCCAGTCCAGATCAGGTCATGCTTACCATAAAAAATACAGTGTCATTGGAACCAACATGTAAGTTTTTAACTTCGTATGATAATATTTGAGGAGTTCCCTTAAATCCTCATGGATTCTATCATCAGAAAAGAATTTCGACCAATCTGGAAGTATATCCTTTCAAATATAAAATAATTTTCCAAATCGGTTCATAAATGGCATACTTAGTTCTCAGGTAACAAACATAAAAAAAAGATACAACCGAATTGATAACCTCCTTCTTTTTTGAAGTCGATTAATAAAAGAAGATAAAATATGTAAAATACACATTCCCAAATGTTAAACAGGTTTACACAAATTTAATATTAGGAAAAGATAGACTAGGACTGGTATATGAAACTTGCAATTTTGTCCGAATATATCGACTGTGCTATTCCTTTGCTCCGCTGCGTTCTGTTACGAAACTCATTCAGCTGACTAAAGTGGAAACGGCGTGACTGGTTTACTTTAGCTATTTCCAAAGCATCGTGTCTTATGGTATACTGCTTTGGGGAAAAGCTATTGACGTGGAATCTACCTTTGTGCTGCTAAAGAGAACTATTCGATGAATATATTGACTAGGTACTAGGGGCACACGATGAAAACTTTTAAAGAACGTATATCCTAGCACTTGCTTGTCATTTTATTTTTGCAAATATAATGTATGTTCGCAAAAAAGTTAACAAAGTCAAAAAAAGTAAGTGATCACCACAATGTAAATACGATGTATATAAAAAAGAGCTTTTATTTTCCAACTTTCAACAAAAAAAAATCACGATCTTCTTTATCCAAGTGTGTTGACTTCTTTAAAAATAAAATTCCTGAAGTAACTCTTAACTTGTCGGAGAAATAATTAAGATTTCGTTTAAAAAGACGCTGTCTAAAAAAAACATACTATTTGCTTTTTATTTTTATTTAATTTTATAAAATTATCCAATATACGTAATTGATTTGGACAAATAAAACAGTTTAATTAATAATATTTTACAAACATTTTTTTTGCAAAGCAGATTAGATGAGATTTGTGTGGATTTTATCTCTCAACTAGATTTTATGTTTCTTCGGGCTGATTGTATTTAAAACATCATACATAAAATAACTGTATAATTTTAAAAAAAACCTGACACAGCTGTCATAACATACTTGCAAACAAATAAAAATCAAAATACCTATTATCTATGCAGATTTGTCATTTTAATGGAAGTTACTTAATTCCTCTGCTGCAAAACTCTCGTGGACAGGAACCAATGAATGCTTTGAAGTCGTTTTTTCACTGACTCTTCAAATTGTTTTTTTTCCTGTAAAAAGTTATCTAAATTCTGAAGAAAAAAAAACTCTATTGTAGCAAGGCCTGGCAAGTAAAATGGGTGACAAAGAGTCTCCAGCCGCAACTCCTGCAACTTTGCGACTGTTTGCAGGGAAATCTGTGTTTATACGTTGGCATGCAGAAATAGTGGCTATGAGCGATTGACCAGGCTCGGTTATTTAATCACAAGCTTCCACATCATTGTTTGCAGTTCTTAACAGTAAACATTTACAGTAACTGTATAGCCATACTGCAAAAAACTGTAATAGAAAAGACGGGCATAGGATCTAATATTTGAAAATAATGCAAATTTTCAACTTTACCATGGTTACACAAACGAAAATATATAAGCAAAAACAAACGTCGAAAAAAGAAATAAATAGCTGATTCCCAAAAAAGGATAACATGGTCATGAATTGAAATTTATTTGAATTTTAAATTCTAACTCAAACCCAAGTTATCCAAGTTTAAAGGGGCCATTGTAAAAAAACAGCAATTACATAGATAAGGACCCAATATATCGATGAGCAATAAGAGTACTGGTCTACCTTGGAATTTTAGAGGAAAAGGCTCAATATCAAAAGACTGAGAAGAAAGACTGTCGTCTAACTGTAAATTGAAGTTGCCAGTATAATTAAAAAGGTATAGTATAAGATTAACGACTACTTTCTCTCGTATTTTTCTATTCTTTTCTTAATCTATTCGTTTTACGTGTCATCTATTCAACTGTATACAGAGTGCTGTTCAATGTACTTTATTAAGTGAATTGTATCTTGATAATAATAGCACGAAACAAGTAAACATCTGGTTTTCTTTGGCTGTTCTTTCACATACAATCCATACATATGATACACATGAATCACATATGAATACACATGAATCACATGAATATTCATGAATCGCATATGAATACGTAATACACATAATCACCTACATACGTCGTACGAGAATCACATACAATCCGTCGAAAGAAGAAAATAATATTATGTACCTTTTGTATTTATTTTGTATCTATTGAATTTTAGCATATGTGCCTAATATATATATACGTTAAATAATATGTCTTCATTTAATTTCATTAATTATGCTAAGTGATGACATCTGTATTTTTCTGGAAAAAAATACGAAACATTGAGAAATGCCGTTGGTCGCTATCCCCCATGTTATCTTACCTTACCTCTATGGGCGTTCGCACAACTTGGGTTGACAACTACAACGGGCGAACCCGTCGCCTCAGGAAGTTTTAACGATATTTGATCGTTCTGTCTCCCGTGAGGTGAGCTTAGAAGACTTGAGACGAAACAGTCTTTGGTCTAGTTACGCCACTCGCCCGTAAGAAGCCAACGCCTTACTGCGAGACACTGGGAATATGCACCCAGCGGGCAGAACTCGCGCCCTTACTGCCAGTTTCGGCCAGAGTTCTCCGGTCTCTCGACTGGTTACGGGTTCGAGGTTGACTGCGCGGTCCTCTCCCTTACGTAGCGGTGATTCGGTGTTTACCGAATCTATCGCAAACCACGGCATCCTTTGCCCGGCTCTTCATCCGGTAACGGGTAGCCGATTGGTCGTTTCATGAGCAGTTGCCGTAAGGTTAACAACCACCCCCGCTATATAGGTAACAAATCCGTTTCCAGACTCCCCCGGCTATCTGACGGATTGCACAGTCGATTGGCTGACGCCGCACGGTGCGCAAATCCAGGAGTGCCCGAGGTACGATTCCCAGGGGAACTGGCCCGTCGGCATAGAGTCCTACCCGGGCTCGCACTTCTGCTTGGAGGCTGCCGGATGGGTGTTGATTTGTGAGTTCGGCCGACTCTAACACATGGGTCTTAATGGCTCAACTGCACTGGGCTCATTAGCTCCCAATGGGGGTTCGCACAGATGTAGCATACGGATGTGCCCTCTCGATGCCAAGGGGACCTGATAGTTAGGTGTCGCTTTCGCGTTGGCTCAGTTAGCATTTTCGCCGGCTGGCTGGCCGACTAGCCTATCCAATCCACCCACGTGCAAATAAAACTTCATTAGAAGTGTCTCCGCTGATGAAGCACGTAGTGGGTGGATTTAACAAGGACAAATATTTACCAAGCCGACCCTCGACTGAATATTAACCAGTCCCATCAAAATAATTACGTGTTTTATTAACACTTCACATGACCAGGTGGGGGGGGAGTGGTTTTGTAGAGTGGGAGGTGGGGTAATCATTCGATAGTTTAACCACCTTCATGATGTATTTTAAAATATACAATCTTTATTATTTCTACATGCACAATCTGATGTCGTTCTTATTCATAAGGGTTTTCAGAAAAAAAATGGTGCCTTAACCGCTTGGGCGCCAAAAAGGCCGATCGCCCTTTTGCGGTAGTAGACAGATTGCACGTAGCCGTTTCGGCTGACCTCTATATATTAAATATAAAAATATAATACACATGACTAACAAAATTAATTATTAGGTAACAAGAGAGAATTCATAAAATATATATTGATAGTATTTTAAACAAAATCAACCATAAAACGTGCGGTGCCATGTTTTCGCACGAAAGGTGGTTTCGGAAAGGTTAGTAATAAAATTATATATAATAACCCTCATAGTTGAATTCTCAAGTTGTATTTAATTAGTTTTCATTCTATAGTCGAGTAATACACAAATATTACTCAGACCTGAGGATCCACTGGACTTTGACAACCTGATTGGTACTTGATTGATTAAACTGTCAAACATTTCTTGTGATTTTTTAAACCCTTTGTAGCCCAAGATCTTCAAACAAAAAAATATGTTGATAATGAGATAGGTTTAGGCAAATTAAAAAATACGTATTTCTCAGAAATTCTAAAATATTTATTATTAATCATTTATTTGACATTTCAGGGAATGTGACATTACTGTAACTTTGAGCTGAATGTATAAAAAAACAATTATGTTGTATGGAAAAAATTTAAACAATTATTTTGTTTATTATAGCATAATAAACAACGCTTTCTCTGCCAATCTTACTTATTCTACAACAAACTTTTACACATCAGGGGCACAACAAACTTTTACACATCACAAAACCATTACACATCAGGGGCCTTGGGGAGGTTCATTTTAAGAAAAAGGTACAGGGTATTTTGACTAAAAACCCCATTTATAGCATTGAGGATTTCGAAAATATCAATTTTTTGCAGCTCTATTGACCTGCTTGATTATTATTATTCCTTATTCTTTCTATTATTGACTATTTTACAACTGCGTTTTTTAAGCTATTGCATAGCTTTTATCGCGGGCCTAGGCCAGCGCGGCGACCGAATGAAGAAATTTCTTAACGAAAATTAATGATTTTAAACTGATAATTACGTCTAAACGAGTACTGCTTACGATTCGAAAAAAATATATGTTAAACAAGAACATTTTTCTATATTCCTAGCTTTGAAAATTTTAGATTTTGTTTATATTACATAGTGTAATTAATTTGTGAAATTAGGTCTAACCGAACACAAAAACGACTTCTACGCAAATACTATCTGGCGTATTATTATAAAACCTGCACTATTTTAAAGATAATTTAATTATCTATCTTTTTATCTACGATTTTTTTTGAATAATCCGTTTTTTTTTTGCTTTATCGAATAAAAAATTCGTGCGCGGCGCTCTATCGGAAGACGTTTAAATTATTCCGAATCATTTGCTACCGCAGCCGCAAATGATTCGGAATAATTTAAACGTCTTCCGATAGAGCGCAGTTATCTGATATCAGAAAAAATAAAATAAATAAAATAAATAAATAATTATAATTGCATAAGTTGTTAAAAATGCTATGCAATAGCTTTACCGCGGCAGTCCCCGAGTGCCACAAGTAATTTTTTTTTTTCGTCTTTTAACTATTTATTGACTATAATTATTATTACTGATTTCTTTGTATTGGTGTTTTTTTTTTAATATCTTCCCGTATGATAATTTGTGAAATTATCCAATATTTGTATGATTATTTAGTACTTAGGATTATATAGAAAATTAGATAAAAAATTTTACGAAATTACTTAAGAATTTTGATTGAAAATATTGGAAAATGTTGTTTCCTCTACATAATATATAACCTAGAAAATCTGCGCTTGGATGTTCAACGTTCATACCTTGCAATACCGAAGTTCATATCTTATACCTTATTAGGTATTTATATTATACTTGTTATTTTTATTACTTTTGACATAACCAAGTGTAGGAACTCCTATCAACTGGTTTAAAAAAAAAAAAAAAAAAAAAATACGTGTGGCACACGGGGACTGCCACGGTAAAGCTATTGCATAGCATTTTTAACAACTTATGCAATTATAATTATTTATTTATTTTATTTTTTCTGATATCAGATAACTGCGCTCTATCGGAAAACGTTGAAATTATTCCGAATCATTTGCGGCTGCGGAAGCAAATGATTCGGAATAATTTAAACGTCTTTCGATAGAGCGCCGCGCACGAATTTTTTATTCAATAAAGCAGAAAAACCGAATTATTCGAAAAAATTCGTAGATAAAAAGATAGATAATTAAATTATCTTTAAAATGGTGCAGGTTTCATAATAATACGCCAGATAGTATTTGCGTAGTAGTCGTTTTTGTGTTCGGTTAGACCTAATTTCACAAATTAATTACACTATGTAATATAAACAAAATCTAAAATATTCAAAGCTAAGAATATTAGGAAAATGCTTTTGTTTAACATATATTTTTTTCGAATCGTAAGCAGTACTCGTTTAGACGTAATTATCAGTTTAAAATCATTAATTTTCATTAAGAAATTTCTTCATTCGGTCGCCGCGCTGGCCCTAGCCGCGATAAAAGCTATGCAATAGCTTAAAAAACTATATAATTAAGATTACCTGCAGTATTGTTTTCAAAATACTTTCATGTTTACTGGTCGACATTTTCAAGTCTCTTTTCCACCACAGTCTGTCGCAAATAATACAAGAATGACCAAATAAATTACTCGTAAAGTCTTTACAATAATCAATATGACTTGTACTGTGTTTATGATAATTTGTGTAAACTGGAATAGTACCATCAACAATAAAATCCATAATTTCTTCACCAATTCGATTTTCTCTATCAATCTCAATTTCATTTTCATGATTGTTATGGTTATCTTCGGTAGGATCTTCATTATAATTGTCACGCAATAGTTGAATATTGGCATCAACATGGGCTTTATTTTGGGTAGCGTCTTGTATTGTCTCCAATAAATCTGATACTTCATAAAAAGGTGTGAAATGTTGGACACGAAGATGAAGATGAATCCAGTTTTGTGTATCATTCGCTTTAAAATGACAAAGGATAGTGTCTTGATGCGTTGTAGTTATGTTGTAAAAACAATAATGTACACAAACATTTTGATTGTACATTTTTGAAAATAAGTACAAACAATCCAAATCTCCGTAATCATTCGTGCTTGATAGAATGTTATATGCTTCTTGCGGATTGTGGCAGCAGTTTAAATAGGGTGAATCGCGTAACTGATTTCTCAATTCACAAGTCTCAATTTGAAGTTGCAAAACACTTATGAGCGAGTGGAATAGACAATTACCTTCGCCAGGAATTCCTGTGTTCCTGTATAGAATAACTTCGGGAGTAGGTAATGCATTCATTACGCTGTTCATAAATTTGAAGTTGTTGGCTGTGAAATTGATTTTCTTGTAGCGTTACATTTTCTATATTTTCAACACCTCTACATTGCACGACATACTCTTCATTACTGTCCAATTTTTGTCTTTTCCTGTGAAAAAGAAGTAGAATGTCAAGTTCGAAATTAAAAGCACAATACAAAATTTCGAAATTTTAATTCGAATTCCGATATTATCGAAATTTAATCGAAATTCCGAATTTCAAATGTCAAAATGTCAAGTTCGAAATTTGAAGTAGAATGAATATTAAGTTCGAAATTTGAAGCAGAATTTCAAGTTCGAAATTCGAAGTAAAATATCAAGTTCGAAATTCGAAGTAAAATATCAAGTTCGAAATTCGACGTAGAATTTCAAGTTCGAAATTCGAAGTAGAATGTCAAGTTCGAAATTCGAAGTAAATATCAAGTTCGAAATTCGAAGTAAAATGTCAAGTTCAAAATTCGACGTAGAATTTCAAGTTCGAAATTCGAAGTAGAATATCAAGTTCGAAATTCGAAGTAGAATGTCAAGTTCAAAATTCGAAGCACAATTTCAAGTTTGAAATTCGAAGTACAATTTCAAGTTCGAAATAGCATTCCAAGTTCGAAATTAGAAGTAGTAGAAATTAGAAAAGAAAAGAAGGTTTAAAAACTGACAAATTAAAAAAAAGACTGTCTACCTACAGCGTTAGAGTCAGTCAGTGAGTCAGATATGCGCCTAACTATGTTATAAGTAGAATTATTATGATTACTACTAGATTTTTGGCTAAAAACCACAAAATGATCTTATTGCCACAAATACAACCCCCCCCCCCCAACCAAAGTATAATTTACGTCATACTACGAAAATCACGAATGAAAATTTGTCGCTTTATGAATGAATTTAGCAAATCGACGGTTCAACTTATACTTATGTGTAGGTACTTTTACCCGCAGGTTTCATATTGAAATCGACCCTAAATCGATTTTCAAAATCAATATTCAAGTTTGATCTAACAGTAATCACGTCAGTTTATGAAATAAATGACGTATTTTATTTTATAACTGTTAATTAGTTAACTTGTTGCACGAAGCCTATTCGTCTAGTCACCCCAATGTGACTCAGGCAAGGAACGTGAGAGCAGAGAAATGGTAATAACATACACGTAATAATACACGTTACTTACCTTAATAATCTATTTTTCTCCAGTATACGGCGTTTATGTTGTAAAAATTTTGATTTCCTGGCCATTTTGTTTTTTTAATAACGTAATTTATTTCGTCTTCTTTGTGGCCGCGGTCACTGATCGCCGCGGTCATACTGTATTAATTCAATTTATTTCTGATATCAGATAACTGCGCTCTATCGGTAAACGTTGAAATTATTCCGAATCATATGGGGCTGGGGAATCAAATGATTCGGAATAATTCCGATAGAGCGCCGCGCACGAATGCTATTCAATAAAGCAACAAAACCGGATATTATTCTTTTATTCTTTGACTATTCGAAAAAAATCGTAGATAAAAAGATAGATAATTAAATTATCTTTAAAATGATGCAGGTTTCATAATAATACGCCAGATAGTATTTGCGTAGTAGTCGTTTTTGTGTTCGGTTAGACCTAATTTCACAAATTAATTACACTATGTAATATAAACAAAATATTAAATATTCAAGGCTAAGAATATTACTAAAATGTTCTTGTTTAACATATATTTTTTTCGAATCGTAAGCAGTACTCGTTTAGACGTAATTATCAGTTTAAAATCATTATTTTTCGTTAAGAAATTTCTTCATTCGGTCGCCGCGCTGGGCTAGAGGCCCGCGATAAAAGCTATGCAATAGCTTAAAAAAAAATGCTATACTGCATTTGTCGTAAATTGTTTGTGAAACGCCAGTGCACTTGGGAATCTTGCAACGTATCCTTTTTTTAACCCAAATCGGCTAATGACCGACCTGGTCCTGCCTTACTGGCAATGGAGGAACATGTTGCGCAGGGTTCTTATATTTTTTGGCTTTAATTTCGTCTTCTAAAGACCTTCGACTCTTGATGTTAGGCTTCAGGCCAAGCTCAGGCCAAGCCTACCTTAAGTCTAAATTCTGCTGAAGACATTTGTTTGCCGTTGAGATATTTTGCCTTCCTTACTCTTCGGTATAATAACCAAGAATTTGCCATAGTCTGTTCAAGTAAATGTTAGAACATCCTAACTTGCCATCTTTTGCTTCGAAATTTTGAATGGATAAAATTATATTCTTACCTACAGGTTTCCACGAAAACCACACAATTGTATACACTTTTTATATTTTTTAATCAGTCATTCAACACCTGCCTTAGTTCTAATTTATCACTTTCATCAACATTCAACATTGGATTTCGTAATTCGCAAATCGTCTGTATTTGCTTTACAGAATAGCAATAATTAACTTTACTGGTAGACTGTGCTAAAAAAAGAGTCGAAACCTTATGTTAAGTACGTTACCTACAGCTGTAAATAGCAGCGTGTCCAAAACTAAGGGTTCTTGTTTGATTCAATATTAGATCCAGTATTAGGATGAGAAAAAGATAGAAGAGCATCGATAATTGCCGGAAGTTACGCAAAATTGCGGTATATCCGGTGGAAGCAAAACATTCAATGTAAAAGCCGAAAAAATATTCACACATTAACTAACGATTTGACTAAATGTGCGTATATTTATTTATTGGAATCCAGAAAGTCAAATGAATACTCGAGTACGAATAAGTATTAGAAAATGAAATGTAAAATTGGTTATTTGGAAGCGGGCTTCATCGAATTAAAAGCGGAAATTTAAATGAGTGGGAAGGACGATTTTTTAATCGGCTACATGGTAGTTCCTGTAAATACACTTTCTCGTATTTTGAGTCGAATTGGAAAAATAATAAAAATACATTCGTTCCTGACAGTTGCAAATTACTTTACTTGGCCGACTTTTAACTGGCACAATGCCAGCCGACTCTCGTTCAAGACCCTTCCTTTTTGCGAGTCAGTATAGTGATACTCAACATAAATACTCATTAGATATTATTTCATGTAAAAATATTACTCACTAATGCCTAGATGATTATTATCTAGCTTTGCCCAGCGTTGTCCTCTGTAGACCTATTACAATAACTATATAGTAGTTCATGCTAAAGGGGTTAAATTTAAATCAGATTTAAGTGAATTTTTGTCCATTTCTGGCACGGCATCAAACTACAAACCAATGGTTTAGTAGTTTTCACATTGGTTGGTAGATCACATCGGTTTAGTAGTTTTTGATTTAAAACTATGAAACTTATAAATCACTTATAAAACAAATGCCAGTCTATTCTCTAGTATATTAGAGGTCAGAAATGCTCCGATATTAATTTATAAATAAAATACATTCTTTTTAAAAATACATACGATTGTATCGTTTTCAAAATATACGATAAGATCGAAGATCCATCTACTATGGCTGTTGCCGCAAGCACAAAAAGGAGATCACGCCGAAGGGAAAACTTTATCATGCGGCAAGCCCACGCGATGCAAAGGCTCGAAAGCGTGAACCAAAAAGGTATAAAATAAACGTCGAGATGTTTGTTTTGTTTGTTTCTACTCCGCACATAGTGAAATTTCACAATTTGCGGGTTTATTGTCATATGACAATCTCTTACGACCAACCCTACTATGAAGTGTTTATATGTATCTGTGCGTGTAACATGTTGCTGAGTTGGCCACGAAGACCCATTTGTTCAGGGTTGGTCACACCCATTCGGCGGCCTTCACGCATGAAGTGCGAGCCCGGGTTGGAATCTGGCCTTGGGGCTAGTTTCCCCTAGGAGTCAATCTTTTGGAGCTCCTGAACGGTCTGCTCACCGTGCGACGTAAGCCAATCGATTGTGCATTCTGACTAACAATCGGGGGAGTCTGGAAGCAGTACTGTTTCCTATAGAACGGGGGTGGTTGCTGACCTTACGGTGACTGCTCTTGAAACGACCATCGGCTACCCGATCCTAGGTGAACAGCCGGGCAAAAGATGCCGTGGTCCACGATAGATTCGGTTTACACCGTTTCACCGCTTCGTAAGGGAAAGGAACGTGCAAGCGACCTCGAACTCGTAACCAGTCGAGAGACCGGAGTAATCTGGTCGCAACTGGATGTAAGGGCGTGAGTCTAAGCCCGCTGGGTAACATACCTGGTTATCTCGCGGATAAGGCGTTGACCTCTTACGGGCATCTGGCGTAGCTTGACGGTGGACTGTTTTGTCCTAAGTCTTCTGCGTTCACTTCACGGGAGATAGAACGACCAATCGTTAAAGATTCCTGAGGTGACGGATTCGCCCGTTGTAGTTGACAGTTCTAGTTGTGTTTCTTGTTATTGATTTCATCGACAGAGTTGAAAATGCCAATCCCTTAACCTTTGTCTGACGAGGTGATTTTTCGTAACTTAACTGACGTGGTTAGGTCCAGCAGACTCCAATAATATTTTATTATTATTTGTTTAACTATTTCAAATTGTAGTTATATATTTTATTAATCCTGTTTATGGTTTACCACTAAATGACTTTTGCAAAGGAAAACCCCTCTCAAGTTTTAATTTAATATTTAAAAAAATATCTTAGTAAACATGCCAAATATAAAAGTATTTTATGAGGGGTGCAGTAATTTTTTTTTTATAAATTTGGGAATATTATTGTCTAAAATAAATTTATATTTTCATTAAATATAAGAGTATTTCTATGTAATCAATATAAAAACTCCAGAGAAAATTAAAAAAATCGAAAAATGTAGTCATTTGAAATTGATACTTTTCTATAATATTTTTGTATCTGATTCCAGAATCTAAAATCTAATTGAAAGTATGTATGTATAGTTAAAAACACACTTTAATAATAAATGAATTATATATATTTTATTTCTGTATTAATTTACATTCATTGTGCATTCAGTACATATGTACATTTTTTGAACATCCCAGGCAAATTGGTTTGTGACACTCACGGCATGCGAACCTAGTTTTACCTTTAAGTCGGCTAGGGCAGATGACACAGTACTTCCTGGAATTACTTGAATCCTCGTATACTCTAGGTGGTGCTGGAGGTAGATCTTTTCCAAAAATTCTACTTATGGTCATTTTCAATTCGCGTGGCAGTCTGTCGTTATACACACGAAGTTTTAGTTGTGGCAGTACCAACGTTCAAGCCAAGCTTTTCAAAAAGTTACCTCTTGATATGTTTTCAGGATTCAATGAGCTTTGATACAGAACTTAAGCGTTCACACCACTTATATCTAAAGTTCGATAAAAAAATGTCATTGGTCATCGTCGCGTTCTGCGACTACAGGTATAGTTTGAGCATTTCTTGTCGACTTCGTCAACGCCTCCTTTTGTGTTATTGTAGTCTGCGATCATCAGGGGTTTGCCGGTTAGTGGATCAGTGTCTGAGCTATGGTTCATTGACGATATCATAATGATGGCTTTGTTTGGCTTTGTAACATGAGAAAGCATGGTGAAATCTTTCGTGAATCCATTCAACGACGTACCAACTTCTCGTTTCTTCGATGGTTGAAACTCTAACGGTATTTCTCTTTTATTTTTTTTCATCGTTCCTAGATAAGTGATTTACTTTTCCTTTAGCTTATTCATCAATTCTATAGAGCTAAACCAATTGTCAGCTGTGATATTTCTTTGTATAAATTACATTTGCGATAAATTAAAAAATAGCAATACGTATACTGACAGCGAAATAACATAACTACTGGGGTGGAGTCTGATAGGATCTATGGAAAAGTTATCATTATAACTGACCTTAGGTCTGACAGACTCCGCTCGCTCTCTCTGGAGCACAGTGTCGACGTCACAGTGGCGCAGACGCTACTGGCCGGAGCGGGAGGGTTAGTTGCGAAGCTAGCGAGCGAGACAGAATGATCAAAGAGCGCGTTCAAGAAATACAGGCATATACACAGGCACGGAGTCTGAGAGACTCCCACCACGACAGTTAAAGGTTAATTTGATCCCAACGTAAAATGGTGACCCAGCCGGGAATCGAACCCGGGACCTTACAATGGATCAGGCGACCTAACCACTAGATGAACCCTTAAAATATTCACAAAGATCTCACTCGGTTACATAAAACAGTAGCTGAATTGGTTATTCCTAGTGATCCTATTAAGATACACTGAATAATGTAAAGATGCATCATGTAAATTATGTATTTCAGGCGTCACCGGCCTATCTATTTATACTGTATAAATAGAAACTTCTGCCTAATGTATAAAGCAACAGGAAAATAAAGGATATTATTCCTATTTCTATATAATATATAAACATGGATGGTGCTGTATGTGTCTGTCCGAGCTTAATAGACACCAAAACCTTGACGGATCACTACGAAAGTTGGCACTTATATGTATTTTTTCATGGAGAATGTTTTATGATATCCGCTTTGTTGTAACTTATCACTAGATGGCGCTTCAGCATATCAACTTCTATACCGTTCAACCGATCGCTATGAAAATTGGTATACATAGACGTTTAAGCCCGCATAATTTTTTCTCGCTATTAACTGTACAGTAACTTGCCATCAGCTGGCTTCAGCACATCAAGTTCTATACTGCTCAACATATCGCAATCAAAATTGGTATACATGGACATTTAAGCAAGCATAATATTGTCGCGCTATTAACTGTATTGTAATCAGATGGCGCTGCAGCAAATCAACTTCTATACCGCTTTATTGATCGCCATGGAAATTGGTATACATAGACATTTGAGACCGCATAATATTTTCGCGCTATATACTGTATTGTAACTCGCCATCAGATGGCGTTGCAGCACATCAACTTCTATACCGTTCAACCGACCGCCATGAAAATTTTATAAATGCGAAATAGAAAGTTGAAAAGGTTCAATAAAGCGATGTGATTTTTTGAATAGAGAGCTGAAGGAACGGTCAGTAACATAGGCTACGTATGTATAAGGGGAGGGGGTATGTGTGAGGGAAAAGAAGCGGGTGCCCGAGCATCGCCGGGTAACATTCCACTAGTAAAGTATAAAATAGTTCAATATAAAATTTCATAGCCATGACAGATCTCTCCCCAATGCATCAAAACTAAAACGCGCCCTAAAGATACATTTAATTTCTAGCGAGTTTTTCCATGGCAGAAATTTTCGCCTACATCGCCTACATATAAGATAGTCCGTAACGATATAGTATGATACGCAAGGGCGGTCCGTGAGTTTGTGGGGCCCTGGGCTAATATTAGGGCCTGGGCCTGCCTAATTAAGCAACTAATTGCCATTTTGTCAAAACACTGTGGTACACGGTATAGGAAAAAAAGAGGACCATAAAATATTTTATTTATTTAATGTGATACACATATAGCAACCGTAAGACATTTTACTTTTCACTAAAAATAGACAAATAGATTAGCAAAAACGCACTTAGTAAAACTTTGAAAAAAAATATTAAGCAATTTAAATAATGATGTATCCAGGCAATCTAAGTAAAACAATATATACAAATATTATAATATTAATAACGTAAGTTTGTATTAATGCTAATTGTAAAGCTATTTAATATAAATAAATTTTATACAAAGTTTCATTATTAGTTACCCACTGATAAGGCACTAGCTTTAGCGGAGAACCTAACTGCTGTATATAGATGCTATTTTTATGAAAAAAGAAATTAAAAAAAATACTGCGATTTATTGCGTTTGCTAGAAAATACACTAAAAACAAACGGCGGGGAGTCCTCCGGAATAGACGCGAGATTTTGATCTCAGGGTTGCCAACCTTATGATAAGAATTTTTAAGATTTTAGATTCACGGGGCCCTGGGCTACAGCCCAAAAAGCCCTTATATAGATCCGCGGCTGATGATACGGGCATCTCGAGTTAATGGCAATAAATGTTATAGTATGCGGAATATTATATTTTTGGTAATACAATACACAAAGGTGTGTGAAAGTGTAACGTTGAAATTCACATACCTATAAGTTTTCGCAGCTTTGAATAAAATCTACCAATCGATAATACATAATAAAACAGTTTGCTGAAATAATTTTTAATTAAAAAAAACGGTTGTTTCACCACAAGTGTTTCGACGTATGTCATCTGAATATTCATTTCATAAATACAGTCGATAGGCATTTGGCGAAAATTCCTGTTAATATGCGATGCAACGCAATGAAATTTTGAATTTTGCACGCGCGTCATCTCATTAAATTTAAAAATCAAATTGGATTAAAAAAATCACCGCGGTTTGCGGTGAGCCTTCGAATTCGAATTTCAAACGAGCTTCGGCGCTTTTAAGGGCCTCACTATTCAATTAATGTATGGTGTACTTTAAATATTATACGTATATGTGTCGCTTGTATATGAAATATTCCAGCAACGATACTCACATTGTGAATTCGGCCCAACAAGGCACCTGTGTGATGAATTTCAAGTCCTTAGGTCCAATAATACGAGATTTAAATATGACTAGCACGCCCTCTTGTGGAATGACTTCAACCACAATCTTTTCAACTCTTGCCATGACCAAATGATGCCTGCATGCCAAGTTTCAGCACAATCGGATGAAGCATGTGGACGCTATCGTGGAGGAATATACACACGTACACACAGACAGACACACACACACACAAACAGACTTTAGTCTGTAAAGTGTCCTATTCGTCTCAAACGGGGGAGGGGTAGGAGATTAAAATGTATATATCCGTCCATCTTGAAAAATATGCGCGTTCTCAATACTTTACCTCCTTGTCGGTTGGTGTAATATTTTTATAATGACTAAAATAATTGTTTCGCCTAGAAAAAGCTTTTAATTTTCTAATTTCCCAACATTTTCCGGAAGTATTTTCCATTGTAGTGTGGTCATTACCAAAGGAACTATTTTGTAGGAGATTAGGGTATATTTATTTTGTTTGAATGTGTATTTTTGCCTGAATAAGGTTGGATACTTTTTAAACAAGGTGTACTGTATGTATAACCTACCTCAAACTTACAGGTGTCAACTACAGCGGGCGAACACGTCACCTTGGGAAGTTTTAATGATAACGATCGTTCTATCTCCCTTGAGGTGAGCGTAGAAGACATAGAGACGATTACAAACCTACCGTCTAACTAAGCCAATATGCCCGTCAGAGGCCAACGCCTTACGACAAGGCACCGGGAAAGGTACCCAGCGGGCACCTTTACTTCGCTCCCTGACTACCAGTTTTAGACATACATCTCCATCTGGAATTAACCATCAGGATATATCCAACCTCCCGACTGGTTACGGGTTCGAAGTCGCTGGCGCGACCTTTGCGGAGATTCAGTTTTAATATGTCGTGGACCATTATATTTTTTTGCCTGGCTTTGAATTCGGGATCAGGTAGACAATTGGTAATTTCAAAAGTGGTTAACGGCAGGCCAACATCCACCCCCGTTGCTTAGAAAACAGTATATTTCCATAGTCTCCCTACTCCTTTAGTAATTTTCCAGAGTGCACTAAACCGATTGGTTGTCGCCGATTGGCGGTGCGCAAATAGTCTAGTAGCGCCGGGAGGCAATCCCCTAAAGGAAAGCGATCCACGAGCCGTGATGCCTGAGACGCGAGTGTCTTTCCATGGGTAGCTTTCTACACGAGGAGGCCACTGAATAGGAGCTGAATCGTGGGTTGGACCGACCCTAAAACACAATGGATCTTGTGGCCCAAGCTGCACGAAACCGTTTTCTACCAGTCGCACCCCAAACTATATTTAAATCTCTTTCTATTAGATTTTTGTAATCGGATTCTGAATCGGGATTCTCCCTGCAATATAATAGCGAGAACCGTGTCGCCCGACCCGGAAACGGGGTGAAAAGTGGGCTGTATGCAAATAGGCAAGCAGTGAGATTCCAAACGATGGCCCGCGAAATGAACGGCTTCTCCCATCCGAGCCACAATGAAACCTTTAAAGGGACGAAATGTGATAGAAACGATAACTATAAAAGATCATTAATGTATAAAATGGTTTCGATAAAGAGTTTATGTAGAGTTTTCCGAAAAGGGCTGGTCGATGTTGACAGTACGTGGCGACCATGTTGTTTTGGAACCTCTGTCATATTTGTTGTTTAAATTACCGTCTAGTTTTGTCGTATTTTCCTGAAATTTCAGGTCTACGCTTTTTGAAGAGCGACTTGGCACGGTCTACGAAATGCGCCAGATCAGCCTGATGTTATTATACAGACTTTTATTATTGTTTCAATTTAGAATCTTTTTATAAAATCTTTTTTAGAGTTAGAAAATAAGGAAAATCTGGACCTCGAAGCTTTATTAAAAAGAATCATAAATGTACGTATCAAGTCAACTGGCGAGCTAGTAGCTCAGACCAAGGCATATACCTTAAAAACATTCAAAATGGTTGGAAGAAATGGAAGCTTTCGTATGTGAAGTTTTGGAATCATATTGCCAAACGGAACATGGATCAAGTGAGAAAAAAGATGTCGCCCCAGGAAAGACTATGAAGAAAGTTCAGAGCGTACAAAACAGATAAGACAAGAAGAGCTTTCACAAATAGATGAGTCAACATTGCGGGGATTATTAAATGAGTCTGTGAATTCTATTACAAAAAGGAATCCTCCATCGTCTAACCAAGTGTTATCATTGATAGTTGAGGCTAAGCTTACAAAATATCAGTACGATTTACTAAAAGATTTTATAAATAAGGGACTCTAGGAAAATGTCCTCCCTAATTACAATAGAATATTAAACGAAAAGAAAAAAGCCTAAGCAAATCTGGCGGCAGTGTAAATTCTAATGATGGAAACACTGCCCGTTTTTTTGTGCAAATTCTGAAATTCCCGTAGAAATATATAACAGGCATCGATAAAAAGGTTATAGACCGGTGTGCTGCTATTCTACATGCAATATTTTATATGCAATATAGGTAATAATATTTTCTATACGTATAACATATTGTTCAATTCGTTATTGCCATAGTACCTTATTATTTGTTTCACATTTATACCTAACTAATAACATTTCTTTTTACAGGTCATGAATTTGATGCAGATAAATTTTATATAATCGGTATCGAAACGGCAAAAAAACGTGTGGCTGCTTATCCGTTGTACATCCTTCCGCCAAGCATTCACAAAATATTCACCAATGGAGCAGAAGTTATACGTCGTGCGATACTTTCAATAGGTCAACTCTTAGAAGAAGCCGCAGAAGCAAAAAATAAGGATATAAGAACATATGAGCTTTGCATTTACTAGAAAAATGTCACGTGTACATACAAACATGGATCTGCTAAACAGGCTTCTGCTCAGTTCAGATCCGTACATAACTAGACTCAGTAAGTTACCCGTTCAAAAGAAATTGGTAATATCTAAGTACGCACTTAATGTGTTGAGCTAAGTAACTAAATCATTAGAGCGTATGTCGAATTAGTATCAATAGTAATGCGTTAAGGATGCTACTACAATTTAGGTAGTTATATAAATCAATTAGCCTAATTTAAATTTATACTTTAATGTAATATCCTTAATGTGTATTTAAATAACATAATATTGTCTTTAGATTTATATATTTTTTAAATATTACACCAAATATGTTTAACTTTTAATATAAAATCGAAGACTATCGCGGTTGTTTGACATTATAAATAGGATAGAAAACGAATTTACCGCGTGAAATTTGTAGGACCCCGACGTTTCGGTGACGTTGCAGCCGCCGTTGTCTAGGGTAGACTAAAGAGCTGTCAGTCCGTTGTTTTGCGGGTAGGCCGCAAACCGCTGCCGCCACTGCGTAGGTTATAATGGTGGTGGGGGGCCGGGCTCGGAGCGCGGGAATTTTTAAAATCCGTCTTGCACACAACACTCACTGTATCCTGTTTTACGTCTTTGCGTTCGGCGTTCGGCGGCGGGAACATTTTAAGAAGAGGGTTCCACGTCGAAGAGAGTTTGTAGCCGTCATCTCTATTGAAGTTCGGAGTTCTTCTTATTTCAATGGCTTCCCGGAGCAGTGGCGGCAGCGGTTTGCGGCCTACCCGCAAAACAACGGACTGACAGCTCTTTAGTCTACCCTAGACAACGGCGGCTGCAACGTCACCAAAACGTCGGGTCCTACAAATTTCACGCGGTAAATTCGTTTTCTATCCTATTTATAACTTTTAATATGTTTATGTAGCTCTTAAATTGAATATATCTTTGTGTTCTTAGTGAAACTGGTGTTTCCTTTGTTTAAAATTAACTAATAAATCAAGATTAGAGTTTTTTCAAAAATAAATCGCATTCCATCGTGTTGAAATGATTTTTGTCTCAACCTTGTATGGGCGCGTGACCGCAGTGCATCGGCAGATGCGGACATCAATGGCATCGCAGCCATCTACCTCTCCAACTAAATACCTGATTTCTGGAAATGTAATCCGAAATTTTGGTTTATAGCAGCGGTCGGCAAATCAAATCAAATAATTTATTGTCCTAAAAACGAATACATAGTTGTATAGACAGTTGTATTACATTTACATTTGGCCGTGATATGATTGAATTCTTCATTAGTGATCAAATTCTTCTATTAATAATCAAAACATAAAAGGTTACACTTAAGAATAAAGAAGGTATTATTGTAGAATTAAATTGAGTCTCACCATTTAGTTTACCAGATAAAAAACACAGAAAAAATATGTACAAAGTTATAGAGATGTAAGATATAGAGAAGATATGTAGAAATTGAATAATGTAATGAGGAAAAAAAGGTTATAATGAACATATTTTTTTTAAATACCGATTAAAATAAGGAGGCAACAGATCGATAGAGATCCACTGGTCGCTCCTCAATTTCATTTCGGTCGCTCGCCGATAGATTTTTTTAAATATTATTTTCTGATTATAAGAATATTTTCTTATTGCATTTTTTTCTAGACATTATTATCTATTCTGTTATTTTCATTATTTACCCCGCTCATGCCTGCTATGTAATTTGGTTTAGTTAAAATTATAGTATGGAACAATATTTTTAATTTTGTCTTTTTGTTACTTTTACCAATCGATTTCGTTTCCGACCTTTCATTTAATTATATTATTTTACTCTTACTTTTTCCATACAAACAATCATTTATTCTGTCTAACCATAGTTCATGCGTCATCTGCTTGGTTACAGGTATTACAACGCCTTTCCGCCGATTAAGAGGTAGTATCATAGTTACATGAAAACTTCAATATTTTGAACCCAAGACTGCTTTAACCCGTTGAGTATGAGTCAACTAAATCTGGTCGCGAAACAATTATCCGTTGAGTACGAGTCGACCAAATCTGGTCGCGCGTTTTTTTCACTTCTTTGACGTTCTCATAGTTATTCATAATTATCTAATTGTTTTACAAAATGATATTTCAATATTCTATATTCGAAATTTCAATGCAATCATTGTGCAGTTGTCCTTTTTATGATTGGTGTAGTAGTTTCGTAGTTATAGTACTTTAAGGTCGATGTCGCCGAAAATCCTGCAAAAGAGACAGATGCATCCATGAAAATACCCATTTACTCCAAGGAAATACCCATTAGGAGTTAATAAAAAAGATAAGGTAGGACAAAATAAATAATAATATTTTTTCCATTAACTCCATGTACTTTCAAATACGTAAATAGATTTCTGATAGGCCAAAATCATATTTGAGGGGGACGTCGTAAATAATCAACCGTTTAAAACAGTTAAATATGGAAGTTTTGGATTAAATTCTGCGATTCAACAGCATGGTTTTTTTGACGAGCCGTGGTGGAGAAAAACAACAGTTGTGTCATCCCAAGACTTTCCTGGCAAGCATACAACCACCCCTCCCCCCTCCCGCATCAAACTTCTCATACCCCCCCCCCCCCCCACACGATAGTGATTGTGTCAAATGACTATGATAACAAAAGTAGCATATTTTAGTAATTTGTAGTAATTTCGTGGTATTAAAAGGATATATTTCCAAAAATGATATAGTATTTTATTAAATACAGTGGTAATTTTAAAAAATGCGTTACTTGTAATAAGAGATATTTTAACAAAAATTCATAACTTGATTTCGGTCAAACAAGGCATCTGTGTACATAATTTCTAGTCTCTAACTGTAATATTTCGAGATTGAAGTATGACTAGCCCGCCCTCTGGTGGACCGATTCCAGATATAATCTTTTGAACTCTTGCCATGTCCGATAGATGCTCATGCTAAATTTCAGCACAATAGGATGAATCGTTTAGGCGCTATCGTGGAAGAATACACACAGAGAGACAGAGACAGACACAAAAATGACCAAAAAAAAAATGGGCGCATTATTAATACACTTTTGGGAAAAATACCTAAAAATATAGACGACACAATAATGCGGTATATGGGACGAAGTAAAATGGAAAATGAAATAGCGAATGACTTCGTAAAACACTTCTCCGAAGTAAATAACATATCGCCGTGTAACACGATCTTACAAATCGGCAATTTTAATCGATCAGTACTGAACAGTGGTAGCGGATTACCAACTGGGTTGGATATGATGGTTACGGGGCTCGCGAAGAGCGACAGTTCGCCTACAGTCGTATCATCTCGGACGCAATCGGAAGCAAATGCACCGTACTGCGAACCTGCCTCGATAGTGGGTATGGGCTCCGGACGAGGTGGCAGCGGCAACACAAACGCCAGTCCAAAATTATATGGCGAAAGCGTGCGACGTATCTCTGTATATTCCGCCTAGTAAACCAGAGGACATCGAGCGAATATTGCGATCTTTTAGTAGCAACAAAGCGCCCGGGAAAGACAACATCAGGATTAGGGATATGAAAAACGTCACCACAGAAATCAGTCCAGTACTAAGTCGTTTAATTAATCTCTTTATAAAGACGGGACAATTTCCAGATGCCTTAAAGACCTCTATAATAAGACCCATATACAAGAAGGGAAACCATCTACATTGTAGTAATTACAGGCCTATATCCATTTTATCCGCTATAGACAAAGTTATCGAAGCGTACATCGGAGATAAAATACAAAAATACTTCCAAAATCACGACATCATCGCGGAAAATCAACACGGCTTTCTAAAAGGCAGAAGCACTACTGGGCTGCTATCTAAATTTGCAAATAGTGTAAACACAGCTCTAAATGATAAGAAACATGTGATCATGCTTTTAATAGACTTTTCTCGTGCATTTGATACCTTAAAACACAGTCAGTTTCCGAAAGTCTATGAAGAAACCGGAATAAGGGGAAATGTATCGAGACTGCTAACAAACTACCTAAGCAACAGACACATGGTAGTTAAAATTAATAACAAATTTAGTAGCGAGGAGAACCTAACAGTACGATCAGGCACTGCTCAGGGAAGCATTTGGGGCCCAATACTGTACATCATGTACACAAACTGGATCAGCGAATGTACCTCCGACTGCCAAATGTATACCTACGCCGATGACACCTCTTTATTTGCGTGTGACACGGACATTAATACGGATTCTCAAACATTGCAACACGATTTCAATAAGATAAAGGAATGGGCCCATAACAATGGGCTGATAATCAATGCCGAAAAAACTAAAGTTATGCATATCAGGTCATCGCAGGCAAGAGAACGAGGAAGTAGCTTTGCAATAAAATTTCACACGCATAACTGTCTACATAATCCACAACCGGACTGTCGGTGTGAGCATATAAAAAAAGTCGATGCTGAAAGGTACCTTGGACTAACGATTGATAAAAAATTCAACTGGGAAGTGCACATTAATAACATTTGCAAAAAACTTAGACAAATAATTATAAAAATCTACCACTTAAAATACATTCTCAGATACAATCAGCTGAGAAGTCTGTATTTTGCCCTGGTCGAATCTATTATTGCTTATGGAATCACAACCTACGGCAACACATTTAAAACTTATATATCCCGCATCACATCTCTACAACATCGTATTTTAAAAATAATAGTTCCAAACAAGATTCGAAACAAATTTAGAAACGACCAGATAGGACTTTTCAAGTATTGTGACATATTACCAGCTAATGCATTATTTATTTATAGACTGACAGTTCAATATTTCGAGACTGACGAGTTCCGAAATTATTTCCAACATAAACACAGCACTAGACAGATACAAAATGAACGGCTACTCGTCCCTCCTTTTCGTAACCTTTATGGCAAAAGAAGATTGAATTGGCTAATCCCTCATTTATTCAACAAAATTCCTTTAAATTTAAAAAAAAATAAAAAAATGTACAAAAAAAACAAAAAAAAAATTAAAAATAGTCAGCTTTAAAATAAGTGCAAGTGAAACACAAGTGTGAATGATACGCATAATATTCATGTTTTTATTTTATTAGCATTAAGTACGTAATTTTTTTATGTAAATATTATCAAGGGGGTGGCTTTCTGTGCCGACTAATCCTTATCAATATAGCAGATAATGCAGCAGATATATTATTAAATGGTCATAATGGCCACTAAAGTTGCACTGAAAGTCACCCTATCATAATCTCCAGCAGGTAAGCCTTAGGCTTGGCTGGATTTTATACAAAGCTGTATTTTAAAAAATGATTATTAAATTTAAAAAAAAAAAAAAAAAAAAACACAAACTCAAAGCCAGACTTCAGTCTGGAAATAGTCCTAATCGTCTCAAGGGTGCCAAAATGGATAGTTCCGTCTTCATCTCGATTGTTTTTAGCGCGTACACAATATTTATCTAGTGCCGGTAAAGAAAAACGGCAATTCCATAGGTAATATAATATGTTATCAAGCATAATTGGCTTTTCCTTGAAGGGAACAAAAGAAGTATGTATTTATATATTTATTTACCGAAAATTAATTATCATTACAGACAATTGCAAATCGCTAATTATTATTCTATACTATATTATAAACATATCCAATTAATTAGGGTGGCTTCTCAGGGTATGAAATAACCACTCATTAAAACATGAATATTCTGGCCACAACGATGGACTTAAGTGTCTTTCGAAGTGGTTTTCCGGTATACCGATGATTTACGATTCATAACTCCTACTCGGTTTTATCACCTCCTTCTCGCGTAGGAAATACCTGCCGATTTATTACCTATGTGTTTATTTATGTGTCTTTCTTGGTCGTGTCCTTCTTGACAGCCCAAATATAGAGAATTCTCCGTCTAATAATAGTAGCCACTTTTAATCCGTCGCCATGCTGATTCGCCATGCTGAGCTGTGTTTTGTGTCGATGGTCGATCGTGCACGACAGGGCAACGCAACGGCTCGAATAGAGGCGATTGGTCAGCTTGACCGGGGAGTCGAAATAATAGGCTTAAATTTCGAGCTAGAGTTATCGTTGCTGTGACGTCTGCGGTGACGGACCACCACAGACCATCATTCCTCTCCAACGATGTGATTCAGACGTTCGAAGCGGCTGTGGGCGTCGATACGCGACTGTAGACGTCGCGGTCCTAGTCGCGGCGGTTGTCGCGGCGGCTACTGGGATAGAAGTTATAACAGACGAGGCGATTGATGCATACGTTTGGTGGTCCTGGCTGATTTGATAGAGTGAGATGCAGAAAGATAAGTAATTGCGGTTGCAGCGATGATCGTCGTTACGGCCTCTACATATAGTGTTGGCCGCAGTGGCCATATTCGCGTCGGACGCTTTCGTCGCTTTTGCGGAAGCTTCTCGCGTTTGCTTAACGACGAGGATGGGCACGACAACGACGGCTACGATAGAGCGGGGAACAGCGGTTAAGGCGGGAGTTCTTGCGTGACCTGACAATGATGCGCCAGAGTTACCCCCCCCCCCCCCACCTCCGTGAGAGGGTTGCCGAAGTAATGGTTAGATAACACCTGTTGGGTCAACGCGTCAACTTTAGCGTCGAGCTGTGCTAAGGTCTCCATTTGTGTCTGCTTGAGCAAATGACCTACCATTCTATTCAGCTCACCCGCATCCTCTACGCATAAATGTACGGTATGTTTAATACTAATTTATATATTTAAAAATTTAATACATATAATATTAAATATTACATTAAAAAATTTAATACATATAATACTACGTAATATTGTATCTGAAAATGCAACTGGTGCGGCATCGACCCCTCGGACAGCTCGTACTTGCATTCGTAATCTTACTTAATCTTACCCCATATGAATGTACAAAACGCTTTCCATAAAGTTACGCTAAAACAAAACCATTTAACCGCATCATCTTTATAGTTAACCCTTTAAGGACCATGAGACATATGTGTCCCATAAATTCAAAACCATTTTATAAATTATCGAATACTAATAATTTATAAATTATATATTATTTTCCATGTTTTTGTGACACCAGAATCTTAGCAATCTTATCAAACAAAAAATATTATTTAAAAATAAAAGGTATTTTTTTAAAATATCGCAAATAACTTCTGGAAGGATCTCTGACCTCAGGGACTCTGTTGATTTTAAATAAATAAATAAAATGTTTATGGTGACTTTTTCAATCCGATCTCTCTATCTTTTATTACGATTTTTAAACGACTGCACAAAAGAAGTGTTATGTGTCAGGATTTCTATGTATGTATTCTATGTATGTTTTCCGTTTCTTTATTCCACCATAAGTTCTAAACCGATTTAGAATTGTGTCGTATTGTTTTGTCATAGGGTACGGGCCGCGACCCCTTACTCCTATATAAGGAAAAAGCAGAGTCTTTAATATAAATCGCTATGTTACGCGGTGCTTATTGGCATTTATCATTGGACAGTTTAGTTTTTTTCGTTCTTCCTCTTCGCGGCCGTCAGGAATAGATCCGGTAGGCCTAGTAACGAAGAGAAATATCTAAAATAATAATTTAGCAAAATAATTACACAGAGTGTTTAATTATAACACTCCACAAAATGTAACCGATTTTTTACTAACCGTTTTTGGTCCTTATAACTTAATTCCGATCCAACATTTTGAGAAATATTACCTAATTTTAATTATATATATATATATATATATATATATATATATATATATATATATATATATATATATATATATATATATATATATATATATATATATATATATATATATATATATATATATATATATATATATATATATATATATATATATATATATATATATATATATATATATATATATATATATATATACATATATATATATATATATATATATATATATATATATATATATATATATATATATATATATATATATATATATATATATATATATATATAGGATGATGTTTTTATTTAAAATAAAATTAGTAAATGCTACTTAAAAAGTAGCGAAGGAAATCCCAGCTTGTATTGGGAAATGCTTATGTTTGAATGAGATATACTTACGGATGTGCACGACTTTCGACGGTGCAATGTAAGTTTAAAGGTCCTTTTGCAGTAATAAAAATAATTATATATAT
>OX155980.1:12877293-12993795 GCA_944548615.1 Micropterix aruncella
TATATATATATATATATATATATATATATATATATATATATATATATATATATATATATATATATATATATATATATATATATATATATATATATATATATATATATATATATATATATATATATATATATATATATATATATATATATATATATATATATATATATATATATATATAAATTATTATTTTTTCAAATTGAAATTATGTTTATCACTAAATAAATGAAATGATAAAATAATGAAAGGGCACTTATCTGGTCTGTGGTGACCAGGAGTGACTCCACGCCTTCTTCTTCTCCTCCCTCAGTGTTTGCTGGTGCTTCCTGCTGTGGCACTAGAATCCGATTAAAATGGCCTCACACAGCGGCAACACAACAATGCGAGACGAGAATGAATGCTGGAAAATAATAGGCGATTAGTGTTTCTTAAATATTAATGATTGTTATAAAATGTATATCAATATTTCGGCTCAGCCGTCGTCAAGATATGTGACATTTCTGAAATCGAACAATTCGTTGAAAATTTAAATTCAAGGAATCGAACGAAAAGAAATGGATTAATAATATTTTACACGATTTAGTTAAGGTACCATAACCAACCGTGCAAAACGTTATTTTAAAATGAATGATTATAAATTAAAAGAAAAAGCATTTGATGATTATGATAATATGATAAACCTTATTAATTTTGTCTATTGAGACCGGAACCTTTGCAAGCGCCTAAAATATAAATATAAGCCAATTCCCAAGATTTGACGTCCCTTTCTTTTGCATTATCCCCAAGGCATTTTATTATTTTAACTTTAAAACATTGATCAAAAGATAAATTATGCGCCCTGGCATGCAAAGATATTGGGAGTTGGCTTTCATTTCCTACACTAGCCCTATGATTATTTAGTCTAATATTAAGTGGTGTTGTTGTTTCACCGATATAAAAGGCATCACAAGTCCTGCACAGAAGTTGATATACTATATTTTTTGAAATACAACTGCAATGAAAGGGAACCCTGTAACTATTAGTAGTATTTGGACTGGTAAAAAAAGGACTTAGATCTAACAGAGGACAAGTTTTACAACGTGGACGACCACAAGGTTGAAGCCCAAAAGTATTATTACCAATAGAGAAATTTTGATTATTTTTTGTTTTGTTTAATATTGATCTAATATTAGGTGGTCTGCGGAAAGATAAAATTGGCGGTGAATCTAAGAGATCCTTAGTGGATGCATCATTAGAAATGATGGGGAATAATATATATATATATATATATATATATATATATATATATATATATATATATATATATGTATATATATATATATATATATATATATATATATATATATATATATATATATATATATATATATATATATATATATATATATATATATATATATATATATATATATATATATATATAGAATATATATATATATATATATATATATATATATATATATATATATATATATATATATATATATATATATATATATATATATATATATATATATATATATATATATATATATATATATATATATATATATATATATATATATATATATATATATATATATATATATATATATATATATATATATATTTATATATAAATAAAAAAAATCTATAAAAAACTATCCAGAGATCCAAACAAAAATTTTGCAGTGAAAATAAAAAAATATATTGAACTAAAAAATAAAAAAAATATCAGACAAAGATGTTAAAACTTTAATTCCTGATCCTATCCGAACTCCAAATTTTTACCTATTACCTAAAATTCACAAGCCTAATAATCCTGGACGACCGATAGTCGCAAGCTTTAACTCTCCGACAGAAAGAATTTCGGCTTTTGTAAATTATTTTTTACAACCTTTTGTGAAAAATCTAAATTCTCATATCAAAGACAGCTATCATTTTATTGATATTTTAAAGAATACTGTAATTCCAAAGTCAGACGACCTATTATTTGTTACTATTGACGCCATATCCCTGTATACCAATATTCCTCATAATTTAGGATTGGAAGCCATTTCTTATTTTCTTGATGAGAGACCTCATCCTCAAATACCTTCTACAGATTTTCTTTGCAAATTAGCCGAGTTTGTCTTAAAGTGTAATGCTTTCTCCTTTGAAGATGAATTTTATCTTCAAATTAAAGGGACTGCTATGGGCACGCGAATGGCACCTTCGTATGCCAACCTTTTCATGGGATTATTCGAGCAAAATTTTCTTCAAACGCAAAATTTAAAACCCATATTATGGTATAGATTTATTGACGACATAGTAATGATTTGGCCACACGGACAAACTACTCTAACAACCTTTCTTGACGACCTAAATAATTTTGGCCCTTTGAATTTCACTCATACCATTTCTAAATCACAAATTACTTTCTTAGATGTTGATTTAACAATTTCCGAAGGTAAAATTAAAACCGCGATTCATATAAAACCTACAAATAAAGAACAGTATTTACACATTGATAGCTGTCATCCATTTCACACCAAGAGATCCATTCCCTATTCAATGTCCATTCGCGGACACCGTTTAGTTAACAACAAAGAAAATTTAGATAAATATCTCAATAATCTAAAGCAATCTCTTCTTGAAAGAAAATACCCTGCTCCTCTATTGGATAAACATATTCTAAACTCTGAAGTAAAATATATACCAAAACCTAAAATTTCTTCAAATAAAAATAATAATAATAATAAAATCTTTCTTAGCACCACTTATTTTCCTGGTGCTGAGAAACTGCGAGATATATTATCTGATTTATTCCCCATCATTTCTAATAATGCATCCACTAAGGATCTCTTAGATTCACCGCCAATTTTATCTTTCCGCAGACCACCTAATATTAGATCAATATTAAACAAAACAAAAAATAATCAAAATTTCTCTATTGGTAATAATACTTTTGGCCTTCAACCTTGTGGTCGTCCACGTTGTAAAACTTGTCCTCTGTTAGATCTAAGTCCTTTTTTTACCAGTCCAAATACTACTAATAGTTACAGGGTTCCCTTTCATTGCAGTTGTATTTCAAAAAATAAAGTATATCAACTTCTGTGCAGGACTTGTGATGCCTTTTATATCGGTGAAACAACAACACCACTTAATATTAGACTAAATAATCATAGGGCTAGTGTAGGAAATGAAAGCCAACTCCCAATATCTTTGCATGCCAGGGCACATAATTTATCTTTTGATCAATGTTTTAAAGTTAAAATAATAAAATGCCTTGGTGATAATGCAAAAGAAAGGGACGTCAAATCTTGGGAATTGGCTTATATTTATATTTTAGGCGCTTGCAAAGGTTCCGGTCTCAATAGGCAAAATTAATTAGGTTTATCATATTATCATAATCATCAAATGCTTTTTATTTTAATTTATAATCATTCATTTTAAAATAATGTTTTGCACGGTTGGTTATGGTACCTTAACTAAATCGTGTAAAATATTATTAATCCATTTCTTTTTGTTCGATTCCTTGAATTTAAATTTTCAACGAATTGTTCGATTTCAGAAATGTCACAATCTTGACGACGGCTGAGCCGAAATATTGATATACATTTTATAAAAATCATTAATATTTAAGAAACACTAATCGCCTATTATTTTCCAGCATTCATTCTCGTCTTTCGCATTGTTGTGTTGCCGCTGTAGGATAAAGTAGAAAGGTTCGAATACCACAGTAGGAAACCGCAAATACTGAGAGAAGAGAAAACGAAAAAGGCGTGGAGTCACTCCTGGTCACTCCCAAAACATAAGATAAAATTGTATAATATTGTTAATATTTGATTGGTTTTTTGTAAAATCTTTTTTTTAAGAATTCGTTTAAAGGATGACACTTTGATGAAAAAATAAAAATAATAAAAGCCACTTACATAGCTGGAAGGTTTTCCCGGTAAACCTACAGTGTACCGTCGAAAGTGGTACTCATCCAAGAATACATCTCGTTTAAACAATAAGCATTTCCCAGTCCAGTCCGGGAAAACCTTCCAGCTATGTAAGTGGCTTTTATTATTTTTATTTTTTCATCAAAGTGTCATCCTTTAAACGAATTCTTAAAAAAAAGATTTTACAAAAAACCAATCATATATATATATATATATATATATATATATATATATATATATATATATATATAAATATATATATATATATATATATATATATATATATATATATATATATATATATATATATATATATATATATATATATATATATATATATATATATATATATATATATATATATATATATATATATATATATATATATATATATATATATATATATATATATATATATATATATATATAATATTTGATTGGTTTTGTGTAAAATCTTTTTTTAAAGAATTCGTTTAAAGGATGACACTTTGATGAAAAAATAAAAATAATAAAAGCCACTTACATAGCTGGAAGGTTTTTCCCGGACTGGATTGGGAAATGCTTATTTTTAATGAGATGTATGTCTGGATGAGCACTACTTTCGACAGTGCAATGTAGGTTTAATGGGATCCCTTTATCGCTAGCGAACGATCGCCGTTCATCCACATCTCAAAAAACAAAGCGTATCCTTATGCAAACCAAAATAAAATGTCTCTATTAAAGACAAATTAAAGCAAAAACAATGAAAAAAATCACAATCAATCGTCTCTTAAATGCGGAATGACATAGCGAAAATTGGATTTGAAATTCGAATATATCCACTCTTTAAAAGGACGATATACGATTGCAGTGCTCGCTATCAGCCAGCCATTAAATGAAAATAAAAATAAAATACTTCATTTGCTCGTTCCCATGAAATAAGATATAAATCGTAATTTCTGGTCGAGAAGTGTATACTTAATGCTATATGATATTTACAAGAGTTCAAAACATAAGATAAAATTGTATAATATTGTTAATATTTGATTGGTTTTGTGTAAAATCTTTTTTTAAAGAATTCGTTTAAAGGATGACACTTTGATGAAAAAATAAAATAATAAAAGCCACTTACATAGCTGGAAGGTTTTCCCGGACTGGACTGGGAAATGCTTATTGTTTAAACGAGATGTATTCTTGGATGAGTACCACTTTCGACGGTACACTGTAGGTTTAATGGGATCCCTTTATCGCTAGCGAACGATCACCCTTCATCCACATCTCAAAAACAAAGCGTATCCTTTTGCAAACCAAAATAAAATGTCTTTATTAAAGACAAATTTAAGCAAAAACAATGAAAAAAATCACAATCAATCGTCTCTTAAATGCGGAATGACATTTCGAAAATTCGATTTGAAATTCGAATATATCCACTCTTTAAAAGGACGATATACGATTGCTGGGCTCGCTATCAGCCAGCTATTAAATGAAAATAAAAATAAAATACTTCATTTGCTCGTTCCCATGAAATAAGATATAAATCGTAATTTCTGGTCGAGAAGTTTATACTTAAGGCTATATGATATTTACAAGAGTTCAAAACATAAGATAAAATTGTATAATATTGTTAATATTTGATTGGTTTTTTGTAAAATCTTTTTTTTAAGAATTCGTTTAAAGGATGACACTTTGATGAAAAAATAAAAATAATAAAAGCCACTTACATAGCTGGAAGGTTTTCCCGGACTGGACTGGGAAATGCTTATTGTTTAAACGAGATGTATTCTTGGATGAGTACCACTTTCGACGGTACACTGTAGGTTTACCGGGAAAACCTTCCAGCTATGTAAGTGGCTTTTATTATTTTTATTTTTTCATCAAAGTGTCATCCTTTAAACGAATTCTTAAAAAAAAGATTTTACAAAAAACCAATCAAATATTAACAATATTATACAATTTTATCTTATGTTTTGAACTCTTGTAAATATCATATAGCCTTAAGTATAAACTTCTCGACCAGAAATTACGATTTATATCTTATTTCATGGGAACGAGCAAATGAAGTATTTTATTTTTATTTTCATTTAATAGCTGGCTGATAGCGAGCCCAGCAATCGTATATCGTCCTTTTAAAGAGTGGATATATTCGAATTTCAAATCGAATTTTCGAAATGTCATTCCGCATTTAAGAGACGATTGATTGTGATTTTTTTCATTGTTTTTGCTTAAATTTGTCTTTAATAAAGACATTTTATTTTGGTTTGCAAAAGTATACGCTTTGTTTTTGAGATGTGGATGAAGGGTGATCGTTCGCTAGCGATAAAGGGATCCCATTAAACCTACAGTGTACCGTCGAAAGTGGTACTCATCCAAGAATACATCTCGTTTAAACAATAAGCATTTCCCAGTCCAGTCCGGGAAAACCTTCCAGCTATGTAAGTGGCTTTTATTATTTTTATTTTTTCATCAAAGTGTCATCCTTTAAACGAATTCTTAAAAAAAAGATTTTACAAAAAACCAATCATATATATATATATATATATATATATATATATATATATATAAATATATATATATATATATATATATATATATATATATATATATATATATATATATATATATATATATATATATATATATATATATATATATATATATATATATATATATATATATATATATATATATATATATATATATATATATATATATATATATATATATATATATATATATATATATATAATATTTGATTGGTTTTGTGTAAAATCTTTTTTTAAAGAATTCGTTTAAAGGATGACACTTTGATGAAAAAATAAAAATAATAAAAGCCACTTACATAGCTGGAAGGTTTTTCCCGGACTGGATTGGGAAATGCTTATTTTTAATGAGATGTATGTCTGGATGAGCACTACTTTCGACAGTGCAATGTAGGTTTAATGGGATCCCTTTATCGCTAGCGAACGATCGCCGTTCATCCACATCTCAAAAAACAAAGCGTATCCTTATGCAAACCAAAATAAAATGTCTTTATTAAAGACAAATTAAAGCAAAAACAATGAAAAAAATCACAATCAATCGTCTCTTAAATGCGGAATGACATAGCGAAAATTGGATTTGAAATTCGAATATATCCACTCTTTAAAAGGACGATATACGATTGCAGTGCTCGCTATCAGCCAGCCATTAAATGAAAATAAAAATAAAATACTTCATTTGCTCGTTCCCATGAAATAAGATATAAATCGTAATTTCTGGTCGAGAAGTGTATACTTAATGCTATATGATATTTACAAGAGTTCAAAACATAAGATAAAATTGTATAATATTGTTAATATTTGATTGGTTTTGTGTAAAATCTTTTTTTAAAGAATTCGTTTAAAGGATGACACTTTGATGAAAAAATAAAAATAATAAAAGCCACTTACAAGCTGGAAGGTTTTTCCCGGACTGGATTGGGAAATGCTTATTTTTAATGAGATGTATGTCTGGATGAGCCCTACTTTCGACAGTGCAATGTAGGTTTAATGGGATCCCTTTATCGCTAGCGAACGATCGCCGTTCATCCACATCTCAAAAAACAAAGCGTATCCTTATGCAAACCAAAATAAAATGTCTTTATTAAAGACAAATTAAAGCAAAAACAATGAAAAAAATCACAATCAATCGTCTCTTAAATGCGGAATGACATACCGAAAATTGGATTTGAAATTCGAATATATCCACTCTTTAAAAGGACGATATACGATTGCAGTGCTCGCTATCAGCCAGCCATTAAATGAAAATAAAAATAAAATACTTCATTTGCTCGTTCCCATGAAATAAGATATAAATCGTAATTTCTGGTCGAGAAGTGTATACTTAATGCTATATGATATTTACAAGAGTTCAAAACATAAGATAAAATTGTATAATATTGTTAATATTTGATTGGTTTTGTGTAAAATCTTTTTTTAAAGAATTCGTTTAAAGGATGACACTTTGATGAAAAAATAAAAATAATAAAAGCCACTTACATAGCTGGAAGGTTTTTCCCGGACTGGATTGGGAAATGCTTATTTTTAATGAGATGTACGTCTGGATGAGCACTACTTTCGACAGTGCAATGTAGGTTCAATGGGATCCCTTTATCGCTAGCGAAAAATTTGTTATTTAAATATATATATATATATATATATATATATATATATATATATATATATATATATATATATATATATATATATATATATATATATATATATATATATATATATATATATATATATATATATATATATATATATATATATATATATATATATATATATATATATATATATATATATATATATATATATATGAAAAATAAAATAACTAACTATGCAAAATAATTTAAGTAACTAGACTTATATCATAATTGCGTTTTTAATGGATCCATAATATGTATGATTTTTTTGGTCCAACTCAAGTGTTGATATCTCTCTTACTAATGGAGATAGGTTGATACAACTAACACATTTTTTGGACTTTTTTTCGAATGTTTCATGTCTCGTGATTTATCATGAGTTGTACTATGAGAAAAAACTGATTAACCTAAATGTATTGGTGTAAAAAGATTTAATCAATGTTGTATCAAAATAGCGTTTAAAATTTTCCACACTTTTGTTGTATTTTGTTAAAACTAGAGTTAGCCCAAATAGTACCAATACGTTCTGCATTAAATTTTGGTACAACTCGAGGTATGAAAACATTATTCCTCCAATAATATTCAGTATTTTAGTATTTTAGTATTTTACTGTTGATTTTACAATAATATTCAGTATTTTACTGTTGATTTACCACTAGAAATATAATGTTACTATTAAAATAAAATCACCAAATATCAATTTTCCCCACAAGCTTTTTTTTGTGTTTAATGATATGATTTAATTTAAATCATTAGACACGTCAAAAAAGTCAAATCAAAAACTACATTTGGTACAACTCTTCAATTTTTTTAGTTTTTCTGATATTCTTCCCCATAAAAATGAAAAAAATATATTCATCATTAAATCATACATTTTCATGCAACATAATTCATTAATGCTTTTTGGCTAGCTAATACAGGTAATGAAAGATATATAATTTTAAATTTGTTATTGCTCTCCTGAAAAGTAGTGATTTTCGAGTTAAATCGTTTTGCACAGGAGGCACAGACATATATTTATATATAACGACGTTTTTTCCAGTGGTGGCAGATTGTTTATTTCCCAAAGCGTTTTACCGATAGCGATTAAACACTGAAATCGAATCAGTTAGGTACCTATGAGATAGTAAAAATGCTCTTCATGGACGGGGTATGTGGGGCTAAAATACGTATTAAACCAGTAACAGCCTGAAATGTGAACGTTTATGTTATAGTAGAGTTGCTGACGGCAACCGAGCGTCATAAAATGGCGAGAGAACACTTATCGAATATCGCTTAAGCGATTTCTCAACTCGTCATACTCAACGCTTCTCTATATTTCAGTTTCATTAAAAAAAAAAACAAAATCAAGACACCACCGTCTTTTGTGATTTGTCACTCGCATTCGACCTAGTCGATCACGTCACGCCACATACATATATTCTTTATCTTTGCCAAACCTTATAATCTGCCATTAAGTTACTATTCAAGAATTCAAAGGATTCGTATATAATAAATAGTGTCTTTTTTACTTCATACTTATGTTAACATTCTAATTAATACCGAACATATTTGATTTGTGATATAAGCACCAGTTTCGTATATGATTCAATTATGAAGAATTTCTTGGGTTAGAACGTTAAAACTTTGCACAAGGCATCCTTTTATAATTTAATCGAGTATTAAGAAGGGATTTTTGGAAATTCAACCCCTAATGGTGTGAAAAGGGAGACATTCTGTTGTATGGAAAATCGAAACCGCTGGAGATACTGACATTAAAGTGTATATTTAGGCTAGTCATTGCAAATGGATAATATTGATATTCATAGTTTTATTCAAAATCAACCATTGGTGGGTAATGGGATGAAATTTCGTATGAAAATACTTAATCTGTTTCATCTGGAAAATCGAAATTTTGCACAGGGCTTTATGTGATAGTGTAAGCACCTAGAAGTTTTTTTGGAAATACCACCCTTAAGGGGGTCAAAAAATGCGGGATGAAAATTTGTATGAAAATACGTCATGTACTGGTACTTGTTCCCTCGGGTAATTAAATTAAATAAAAAATACGTGTTTAGAATTCTTGGAAATTCCACCACTAAGGAGGTAAAAATGAAGATAATAATTGGTATGAAAAAAACAAAATATTTTTATTGTGAAGTCCATGAGAAATTTTTAAAGGGAGAAACTGACTTATTGACTAACTGGCATATCAGCGCACATTTCATACCACTGGGACTCGGAACTCGGAACATTGTAAAAGGCTTCCTTTTATAATGTAGGCGGGCACTAAGAAGCAGTTTTTGAAAATTCAACCTCTAAGGGGGTGAAAAGAGTAATCTATTGTAGTATGAAAATTCGAAACCGCTGAAGCTATGTTATTAAAATTTATATTTGAGCTTCTCATTACAAAATAAAAATATTGACATTCACAGTTTTTTGAAAATCAACCCTTGGGAGTAAATTAAAAGATTAAATATTGTATGGGGATACAAAAAGCAATGGGATCTTGGAACTCGAAATTATGCACAGGGCTATATTTAATAGTGGAGATAAGCACCTAGAAGGAACTTCTTTGGAAATTCCGCCCCTCAGGGGGTAAGATAGGGGATGAAATTTTGTCTGTCTGTATATATAAAAGAAGAAACTGACTGACTGTCTGACATATCAGCGCACAGCCTAAACAACTTGGGCTAGGAACTTGAAATTTTGCACAAATCTACCTTTTATATTGTAGGTGATTATTTAAAAGGGGTTTTTAGAAATTCAACCCCTAAGCCTAAGGGGGTAAAAAAATCAAACGGAAACAATATAAAATATTATATTGCGTTCATTTTGTTTACCTAATATTCGAAATCACATTAAAAGATTTTTGTTACTTTTTAATACTTTTTAATGCTTTGTATGTAGTTCTGTTTGGTTCCAGAATAAAATCAACCTTTAGGGGGTGAAATAAAAGATAAAATTTTGTATGGAAATACCCAAATCGTTAGATCTTGAAACTCGAAATTTTTCAAAGGGCCTTATTTGATAGCGGAGAAAAGCACAAGAAAGTTTTTTTTAAAAATTCAACCCACATGGGATAAAAGAAAGGGGTGAAGTTCTGTAGTATGGAAAATCGAAATTTCTGAAGCTACTGTCACCGAATTTGGTATTTAAGCTACTCATTACAAATGAATAGAAATGACATACACATTTTTTTCACCCTTAGGTGGGGAACGAAAATACATTATATAAATGATTAAACTATCTACCTATAAGTAGGTCTGAAAAGACAAATACACGTCAATCTTTTTAAATTAACAACTCGATTCGAAACTTCACGCAAAGCGAAGCCGCGGGCAACAGTATATAATAAAAATAATACCCATTCGATTTCTTATATTAATAATACGTAAATACTTCAGTTATTAAGTTAATGATAATTATGCGTAATTTCACTCATGATTCTCTTATCTTTTATTTATATTTTATTATTATTATCTTTTTAAGGTTAAATCACTGGAACGTGTCGTGTTTTTAAGATTTTGATAAAAAAATAAATTAGATTATTTTTTAACATTACAACCATACAGCATACTAAATGAAATAGACAGGATGCTTAAAAGAAAGTATACGCATCAAATCAGTTTGCGATAGCCTTTTTGATGTTTTTCCACTCCTTTATGTTAGAGGGGCTAACACTCGTCTTTGTGTTAGAGGGGCTAACACAAAGACGACCTTAATTTATTATTTTTTGTCTATTAATCAGATGATATTTGTTCGAACAAGTTTTGAGCGGCTCTGCTCCGTCTATTTCTTTATTAAGGTTTCACGAACTTTTCAATTTTGAAATCGTTATATATTACTAGTTTTAATGTTTAACTTACTATATGCTGCTAAAAATGTTAATAATATCTAGTGACTTTACAGTCAGATAGGAACATATATAATATAAAATAAACAATTTAGCCACTTTATGGGTAGTTAGGATTAAATGTTCTTTGGGTGATTCAATTCCGATACGAAATAACTCGATTAGAATCAAAAACATTTTTTTTCCTAATAGATTCAATTTATCTAATTATATCAGATTGCTGAATACCATATATGGGAGGTTTCGACTACAAGGGGCGAACCCGTCACCCCAGGCTGGTGTAACAATATATTCCGTATTTCTCAGGCCCCCTAACTATTGAGGTCGCTGTGCGGTCCTCTACGTAATGTAAGCGGCGATTTAGTTCGAATCATCGCGGACTGAGGCATCCTTTGCCCGACCGTTCACGAGGGATCGTGTAGCCGATCGGTTGTTTCAAGCGTCATTAGATCAACAGTCACCCCCGTTCTATAGGATACAAAGTAATTTACAGACTCTCTTAGTTATCAGTCGGAATGCACAGTCGATTGGATGACGCCGCAGGGTTCGCAAACCGTCCAGTGCGCCCGAAGAACGACTCCCATTGAAATTGTTGTAACTGTTTTGTTTCATAAAAAAATGTCTGAATTCCATTTTTTTTCTCAAAAATTTACCTGAAATTTGCGAAATATCAGAATTTGAAAAATCAGAATCTGAAAACATTATTCAAGTTGTCTCTTTTATAGATATTTCCTAAGAATTTTTTTTATTTCTCTCCTTATATATTTTAGAAGATTATTAAAATATATATGGTCGCATAAAACTTTAAACTATTATCTTACTATTCGTATACAATTTATGGTTTAACATTGATAATTTATTACTATTATTTTGATTGTACTCTGTGATATTTCGAGTGGTACCATACGATAATTTTATAGTTTGGAATGCAACGATTGAATTGTTTATTATATTAACATATTATTCTATGGTCAATATGCTAACAAATAAATATATTAAATAGAATAAAAAATGGGTTTCGTATTTATACATATAGATACATATATATATATATATTTTGTAATGTACTCAATCAGACATTTAATTTGACACTAAACACGATATATTTATGTTAATTTATTGACATTTGGAGATTCGAACATTTAGACAACTATTTACCTAATTATTTAATAGTCAAGGTACCTTATAAAATTCAGGATTACATAACAGTTCTAACAATATCACATACTTCTAAATCGGTTTGAGGGTGTAGAAGTTATATTGGAATAACGAAACGGAAAACTCGCATATATGAACCCTGAACACACTACACTCCTTTTTTGTCGGGCGGTAGTGTAAAAAGAAATGTTTCATGTGATCATCGACGTGAAGTTTACATTTTCTATAGCCAAAACGTTTTATGGATGCGGTAACTTTCTTAAATATTACTTGTGGCGCATTATATCCACGCGAGTAACTTGAAAAGCCGAAGAGGTGTGTTTACTACCACAATACCGCGGTAGAAGCGATTGCTTTATGTATAGTAGGACTTTGTCAAAACGCTCTCTCCCCACATGTTGAACAGCGTAGACAGAATTTATGAATGCGTTCCTAACTGAAAGGTTTATTATACACGTACGAGTAAGCGATGCTACAAGAATGGCATTAAGTCGGCGCGATTTTTGCTTCCGCGCGCCCCTAACGACTTTGATGCTTATTTATGTGAGCATTTTATAAAATCATAGTATAATATATTTCAAACTACGTGTTGCATTGTTAAGTGTATTTTTATTACGTGTTGCATTGTAAAGTGTATTATGTTAAGTGTATTGCATTGTTAATTAATGTTGGCAAAACATATATTATAAAACATATTATAATTAAAAAAATAAAAAACATGACTGCCGCTACAGAAAGTGAACTATTGTATTTATAATTATTTTTATTAGGGTTTTTTAATAAAACATTTGTAGTTTATGTATTTATAAATTTTTAACAAAAATTATGCTCTTAGAATCAACACCGTCCAGTCCATGCAGTAACACATTGTAGAGTACCAATGATTTTAGAAACCTATTTAAATGTTGTTAGAAAAAGATGGACATTATGGCCAAATCTAATAATATCATCGAAATTCAATAAATTATCGACATATTACTATCAGTCATTATATAGACTTTGACCTACTTGGTTAAAATGAACTTTAAAAAATAAATTTACAGTAACATTTTTAAGGATGTCCTTGAATTTGATCTCATTGATGTCCATCTTAGCTTTTTGATTAACAGTAATTTTGTTGACTATTTTCCATGGCGACTTGGAATCATTCGCTGCATTTTTATCTTGTTTTATAGTAGTTTTGTTTAATAGTCTTATTAAATCGTTGCATATATTCCTGTATTTTTTATAACAACTTAGAACTAATTCGTCTCCATCATTATTTCTAACTTCAGTGTGTAGTTTATTTCCCTTTGTTAAATAAAATAAAATTCCATTTGTAACCGAAGGTTTATTTTTCTTGTGTGGTTTTTAATTTATTTGTTTTTAGGTGGTACATTGATGTATTTTTTATTTGTTGTGTGGGGCTTTTCTAAGGTCTTTATGAGCCTTGTAACACTGCGACCATTGCTGATCTATTGTGCTCGCCACCTACTATAGTTCTGCGCTAAGCCTCGTGTCATTTAAGAACCGCAACAGGCTTTTGGCGCCAGTTGTTTTACTTCCTCAGGTTGGAGGTAATAACCACCTAAGTGGGTGTATCTTTTACGCATCAGCGGGCCACACTCGCACATAAGATGCAGGGGATTTTTCTCTGCCCCTTTGCAGAACCTGCACATTTTCAAGTCCCGGAGCTTTAGGTTGTATATGTGTTTGTTCAGGCCACAATGTCCCGTGAGCGCCCTCACCAGTATGCGTAGATTGTTCCTATTTAGCGATAATGTCTCACGGGCAGTCTTACGGTCGTAAGCCGTAATTAGCGCTTTGGAATAATTCAACCCTGGCGTGTTGTTCCAGTGGTTGACGAATTGTTCTGAACATATATTTTTAAGCATTAGGTTTGCAAGGCTTTTTGGTACTCCACAGCAAGGTTCAGGGCCGTATAACGTTCCCTTTGCTCCCGTATTAGCATGTTCGTCGGCTTTTTCATTTTCCTCGATTCCTGCATGGCCGTGAACCCATCTTAGAACAACCCTGTTGTTTTCGCCCAGGGAATTCAGTAAAGCTACGCAGTTTTGCACCAGCTTTGAAATAATTGTATTCGAGGATAGTGCCATAAGAGCTGTTTTGCTATCCGAGAGGATAGCAAGACAGGCGGTACAGCAAGATATGGCGGTTGCCGTAGTTCTTATGGAGGTTGATATCCGCACAATCAATAATAGCGTATACATTGATTTAAGTAACTACCGCCGGATTTAGATTTTATAAAGCTCTAAGCTATTAAAGCTATTGTTGCAGTATATTTTAGTACATATGACAATTGCTCATGTGGACATTTTTTGGGGGTCCCAGAAAAGTGGGGGGCCTAAGCTATAGCTTGTGTAGCTTATACGTAAATCCTGCACTTTATGTAACCCAATAAAATATCGATAAAATTGTTTTTAGCCTGATTTACATTTTATTTGAATACACAGCGGACCATCTATTTTGATTAATTAATAACGGAGTAGACAATTTACTCAAAAGTAAATCTTTAACGATGTTTAGTATAGTCGTATAGTGCACCGTGACTGCACTCTAATAAATGATCGTCATATAGTAACGATTAGATCTTACCATGATGTGGTCTCAATACAGGAAGGATTGTTGGAATATCTTATTAAATATCAACTTATACGGTAATGTATTAATGTAGAGTAAATTAAATAGGAATATTTAAGTAAGCAGCCATCATATTTCTAATACATTATGTTATAAATAAAATAATAGGATTTGGATTATAGGAATTCTCAATTTTACAATTTTATAGTAATGATATTTTATAAAAAATCGACATATTTATCAATATATTGAACAGCATTGAAATAAATATGAATATTAAAATTGGCTCTTTTTTACAGCGTATTATGTATGTCAACATTGTAAATTTTTATTTTGGATTTAAATAAAAAAATAAATAAAAAAAATCTGATTGGCTTAGCAATAGCTGTCTTTAGGTTATGCATTGTCATTAAATCAAGGCACTGATTGATTGGTGTGGTATTTGTGTCTAAAATATTTTGATTTATTTTCCTATCAATGTATCATTTTGGAAACTTTAATTTGGTTTTTAATAATAAGTCTAGCGAACATAAAAGTCATAAGTCTTTGTGACCGAAGAAGGATGATAAATTGCGATAAGTGACCTGTAGGCAATTTGCATATGTAATTTACATTTCTTCAAATGATGCAAGCAGCATCTCTCGAATCGTTTGTAATATAATTGTAAGGCTTAGGATTGTAAACATTTTCGAGCCAGCTTTCCTGCAGGATAGTAATACCAAAGTATGAACATTGAACAGAACAGATTGAGCAGATATTACGTATATTAATTGCAAAAAGTGAATACAATTTTTTTTATTCGTTATATTTATATTTATACCTGGATCCCGAGTCTCAAGAACTTCCTTGATATTTGTATTGTTTAATAATGGTCTGAATTGCCAAGAGGTAATTTGAAAGTCAGCAAATTTCTTTATGTTTATGTCCATTGGCTTTCTGTTTACTTATATTTCCTCGCCAGTCAGCAGCAGCAGGATAAGATAAACAAAACAATATTATATTATGATAATACTCGTACAGAAATATCAAACCGTATATTTCCTCTGATCAACTTATACGGTAATGTATTAATGTAGAGTAAATTAAATAGGAATATTTAAGTAAGCAGCCATCATATTTCTAATACATTATGTTATAAATAAAATAATAGGATTTGGATTATAAGAATTCTCAATTTTATAATTTTATAGTAATGATATTTTATAAAAAATCGACATATTTATCAATATATTGAACAGCATTGAAATAAATATGAATATTAAAATAATTATCAATGTAAATTATATAATATCTTATAATAATGAAAAAAATCATAGTAGAAGTGAATCGCGTAATTCAGAAATAACATAAGTCAAGCATGCATAAATTTCAGGAGAGACAAAAAACTGGTTCTACAGAAAAAATCCTTCTAAACTATGTTAAGTTTCTTTACTACATGTTTGTTTATGTTATAACACCATGTTTTTCGACAAAAAAGATTACTTTTATTGATTGTAAGTACCTGAAAAATGCCTCCAAAGTCTGTGGACTTATGGGGTTTCTAAAATACATGCAAAAAACTAAATTTTTATTAGTATAGCTATATGTAATACAATGCAATTTATATGCTATTTCTAATATAATGATATTCGGAAGGTTCTATAGCCATTCTTCCGTGTTTTCACTGTCACAAACCGGCCATTGATATATCTGCTCATAGAAAAGTTTCACTCTTCTCTCCTGAGGTAAGTGATTCTTGAGTTTTTTCAGGTCTTAAATTTTTTTTGTTGATAGGTCTTTCCAGTATATGCAGACTTTGTGGGTATCTGTATTGCTTGCTGTGAAACCAAGCTACCTATGTATTCGCTTATAGTGACTGTACCATCATGTTCAGTAGAGTAATAGAAAAAAGTTTATTTGCTTATCTTGAATGAGATTTTTTGATCTTTAGGAACATTTTGGCCCATTGAATCAACAGACAGCATATTGTTTTTGTAGTGCTTTGGCCACCACTCTTTAAAATCGGTAATATCTTTGGTTGAAGGCAGAATTACTTCGAATTTATTGGGGGCTGATGCACTCAATAATATGCCTGAAACTTCTTTAATTGTATACATTCGATCACATCTTATCTATAGGGGTCAATCCTTGGGACAGTAAAGAACACAACCATCTAACTCTCTCAGGCTTGATACCATGAATGCTCATGAAAGCATTTTTGCATACTTGATGCAATCCGGAACAGGTTGTAATATGTTAGTTATAAGTCGACCCACGGGAAGGTTTAAAAGAGTCCACTTCAGGTATACGACGTCTTCTTTGTTTTACTATAGCCGCGGAAATCATACTCTGTATATAAACATCCTGTTTATTTTTAGGATCAAAACTCAGAAATTTGTTGAAAATCACAATTCTTACCTCCTCCTCAATACAAGAAGGTGACAGTGACAGTTCAGTGTTGCCAGAAATATATTACAGAAACCCCATAAGTCCGTGACTTAAGGGGTTTTTAAAATACACGCAATTTTCGTCGTGCTTCTGCTTCTTCGCTATTGCAGTGACTTATGTGGTTTCTCGTGTACTGAGATTACATACAAACTACACTAAAACGCAAAAATTACCATTTTGTGAAAAAACGTGACTTATGGTGTTTCTGAATTACGCGATTCAAGTATTAAATACGACCCAAATAATATTGTTAGTATTTGGCCCTAGATGATACAGATAGTAGCACTGGAATTGTGTCACTGGATAACATGGTGATAGTTTTTTACCCGATGTTCAAGCAAGAGATAAATTAAACAATGGTAAAAAAGAGTTTTTTTAAACACTGAAAAACTACTAAACCGAAAAACTATTAAAATTTTACGTGATTTCACCTAATCATATTTGAATTATTTCTCAGCTGCAGTTTAATTAGCTTGTACTAGAATAAGTTTAGTGAAGTTTGTGAGGGGCTCAGACATATTTATTGGCTGTTTACAAAAAAAAAATACAATGCTAGTATTCACCATATCGTCCTTTTTGCTGAATCAATTAAGCATTTTCTTTTGTCTATTACAAAATGTCTATTACTGAATATTTATTTATGAATATTTGAACTAAAATATCATCTACTCAATTTGGTCTCTAAAGTAACTACATCCATCCTTGTATTTATTAAATTTAAATACCATTGCAATATAAAATAAAAAAATTAAAACATAAGAGCGGATATATCATGCCCATTCGGCAGGCAATGTACAATTTCAGTACAGGTACAACTCGATACAGGTTAATACAGGCAATATACAACCTCGATACAGGTTATTCCTAGTGAGGTGGTAAACCACAATCTATCATATCTGAATCTCTTTCCGAGTTAGGAAATAAATTGGAAAACTGTTTAATTAATTATGAAATATTAGGCTAAGATAATGTTTTTCTAATTAAATATATTTTTATGGGCTTAAATAAATAAAAATCAATGGAATGAAAAAAAATACCGTCGAAAAAATATGTCAAAAAAACCGAGATATTTTTGATTTAATACTTGAATGTAATGGATACATTACATTCAAGTATTGTAAACATTCTATTGTGAGAATCACGTGGATACATTTCTTACTCTTCGAGGACATATTTGTTATTTCACAAATAACAGACAGAACCAAACAGATCCAAATCTTAAAAAGTGTTGCACTGGTGTTATGTGATGTTGTGCTTTGATGCTGCTTTGCTCACACGTGGGCCAGGCGTCTAGAATTCCAGTCCCAGGTTGAACATAGAGGAAACTTCCAAGGTTAGATTTAAATGTATTTTTGTTTAGATTTAAATGCTTCAAGGGTCTAATTCATGGGTTAGAAGGTTATAATTACAAATATATTCGAAATAGGATTTTAAAATCGTGATAAAATAATGATACAACTGTTGGATGGTAGTTTAAACAGAGGGATTGATTGATATTTTAGTGATAGGTGTCTACCTAGACAAAGTAGCGCATCCCGTATGTTTGCCGCTGTACGTCTTCCCGACTTTATGTCGTTGATTTTACGCCAATGTAGGGGTTAGTATACGTCGAATATAAGACAAACGCGAACGACTTACGATTTAGTTTCTCATATTCTACGGACTAATTGAAATAAATGGGCCGCATCACAGAATGTATTCCGACCGGTCACTTAAATATGTATACCATCAAGGTCATGAGTATTAGCTATTTTATTTGTACACATTTATTTTTGTAAAGTACAATTTCATTTTTCTTTCTTTCTTTCTTTACTTGTAATATCGGTAATCCATTTTACTTAAGGCACTAGAACTGCACGCTCTCCTAGCTTTTTAAAATAAAGACATTTAATAAAATATGTTTTTGTCACAAAAAAATTGACTCGCCAGAGTTGCTCCGACCGATTTCCACTTTTTTAAATATTGAAAACTTTACGGGAAAAAAGTAACTCCGAAGAGGCATAGAAAACGCCTTCTATCCATTAATTGATTCCTCTTTACGACAGTTTTACAGGAGAAGCATTAAAATGACAACACTCCACAGTGAAAAGCAATTAATATAATTAATTGCATATATGGTATATCTTTTATACAAAGTTGTTGGTCTTCAAAATCTTTTAACGAAAAGCAACTTCATATTGTAGGTAAGAATTATTGTAAGTAAGAAACCTACAATCATATCTTCTTTATTGATATAATTGCAGTACTATGCAGCTATCTGTTATCCGGAGGCGTTTTTCGGGTCGATGAATGTTGGCCAAAGATATCGTAATAGGATAAATAATAAATGCCAGTTATAATCAAGCTGACACTCTGAACCCCCTCTTTCTCTCTCTGTCTCTCTATCTCTCTCTCTCTCTCTCTCTCTCTCTCTCTCTCTCTCTCTCTCGTATACACACACACACACACCCTCACACACTTACACACACACACACAACACGCACACGCACACTGTTTTTCCCTCTCCCTCCCTCCTACCTTATCAACGCGCTGTCAAATGCAACAGTTATTAGCTCCAGTCAGAAGAGGAATGAACGAAATTCAATTATCGTATACACTGTGACGTCGTGGCTCTTAAACGTGCAGTGCATCGATAGTCTGGACGTGAGCGCTTAGCGACAACATGACAAGCTTTTCAATGGGTAAGCCTGTGCATGATACTAGACATGGAAATTTATTTTGAATTTGGTTTATATATGAGAAATAATGTTTTTAGATTTTATGACTTTTATTTGTACAACAGATTATCTTACATAAAATGCGTTGGAAGTCTAAATTATTATACATAGGACCTAAATAAAATATAACTGAAATAACGATCACCAGAAAGGATAATGTCAAAAATGTATAGCTACCTGTTAGTTCTATTTGTTCCACGTCTGGCAACAATGTTTTCCGAAATTGGGACTTGTGTAGTATTTTCTTAAATACGGTCGCTCGTATACGAGTTATTCCCACAAAAATCGCAACGTGATTTCGGTCCGACAAGGCATCTATATACCGAATTTCAAGTCCCTAAGTCTAATATTTCAAGATTGAAGTATGTGTGGCGCGCCCCCTGGAGGACCGATTTGAACCACAATCTTTTCAACTCTTGCGATGACTGAATGACCAATCTTCAGCTCAATCGGCGAAGCGTTTGGGCGCTATCATGGAGGAATACAGACTGACAGGCAGACACAGAGACACACAGAAGTGCGTCCACGATAGTTTCCTTGCCAGGAAAGTAGAAGTAAATATATGTATGCTTAATACGAGAATAAACTATAGACTAAGAAAACTGAGCAGGAACTGCAGAGAATTCAAAACCTCTTTTATTAAATTTTGCTTCACTGTCTCCTGGATCTCCTGGACATCGTGTCTTCCAATTTCTAAAGCGAGAATCGTTACTAAATATCAGCGGTGGAGGAAAATCCACTTAGCCTATTATCTGTTAAAGATAGTAGGATTCAGATAACTTAAATACATTTCCTCTAGACTGGTCTGGCGTTGCGCGTTCTAATCTTACAAGAGCACAATGACATATTCATCTTGCCATTGTTCATAAGCACACGAAATCTAGCTTTCAGGGTAATTTTTGTTACAGAGATTGTATAGAATCAACTTTGGGAAGCATTACGTACATCTTTCTACCTGCTTTTAAAAAAATCATTAGGAAGGTATTTTAAATGTTGACTAATTAATGTATTTCTGCAATTATCTATTTTTTGTGTATAAGTTAATTATAATTATTAATTGTTTACTTGTTTTACATTTTACCGATAAGGTGACTCTCTAATTTCAGGCTTTTTGTCAAAGGATTCCCCTTATTCTGAGTATTTGTAGTGAGACAAGCAGCCAGGTCTGACCTTACATTATGGGGTTTTTAGTGTTTAACGATTGTATGTTGCAATATTTTATTTCACTTACTTTTACTGAATTTTGTATAGCTATTAACTTCAAATGAAACAATATTAATATTATCATCACACCAATATAATATAAGTTGGCCCCAGTCACATGGAACATGGTCAAAAAGACATAGTTTTACAGATATATAATGAAATAGTCAGTTAAGTTAGAGGAGAAGTTTTGGAAAATAATAACAAATATTCGGTTACTTGGCCAACTCTTAAACCGAACGTTTGGTACTAGAAAAAACCTTGTTATTAACGTACTGATTGCTATGAATGAAGCTGGATTTTGATTTAAGTTTATTGGTCTATCCAAAAAAACATGAATATTTTTTTGAGGTCAATCATACGAAAAACTCGACGCTCTGGACTAAAAGTTTTAGTGATAATACCACAAATCCCCAATAGCTGTTTCTATAATCCTACTCGTACCTAGGTATCTACATTTTCGGGAACTGTTGGCCGTGAGGCCAGTAAAAATGGCTTTCGTCCGGACTTGCCGTTTACTTGTCGACGCCACTGTTCAGGTAACAACTAAAGCTGTCAACTTCAACGGGCGAACCCTTCACCTCAGGAAGTTTTAATGATATTAATCATTCTGTCTCCCGTGAGGTGAGTGCAGAAGACTTGGGACAACGGGCAGCCTCGCCCTCTGACTACCAGGAAGGATATCTCCGTTTGAAATTAACCTTCAGGATACCTCCTACCTCCTGACTGGTTACAGGATCGAGGTCGCTTGCGCGGTCCTCTCCCTTATGAAGCGGTGATTCAGTGTCAAGCGAATCTGTCGCGGACCACGGCATCCTTTGTCCTCCATATTCAACCAGGATCGGGTGGCCGAATGGTCGTTTCGAGAGCAGTTGCCATAAGGTTAAAACCACCCCCGCTCTATAGAAAACATTAGGTACTGTTTCCAGATCGGGGGAGTCTGAGACTCCCCCGGCTGTTAGTCGGAGTGCAACATCGATTTACATCTATTATAAGCATTGTATTGCTCGTGCAATAACCAGGTTACCAAGTGCGTTGTGTATATTCATTATATTATATGTTTATTTTGTGTTTTGTAATTAGTTTTCAACCCGCTTGCAAAGCTCCTTTTACCTTTAATTAATTTATAAAGCTCACCGCGTTGCTTCCTGGTAAATAGCTCTGCAGCTAGACTGCCGTTCATTTGAGGCCAAAGAAAAATTCAATTTGCTGAAACCCAGCGGATTCTAATGGTGTCATTTAGCGGGCTTCTAACCGAACGCTTCTACGTCGCCACGCTTCTATAATAAAACTCTTTTTTAAATTCCATACCCTAACAGTATGAGACCCCACACATAATAGTAGGCCGTAAACATGAGAAAAATAATTTTTGGAAACGATTTATTAAACTTTTAAAAATTACCGCTCTCATACATATAGGATAGTGTAGAGTCCCTTGCTATATTATTACACCTAACGTAATGTATAAATCTACACCTTGCAATAGCCTATAACTTTTGAAAGTGCTTACTTAAAGGTGTCTGTATTATTTATTTTAAATATATAAAAAACATACTTTTTATCAGTATTGATTCTAAATTTAGCGTTGGTGGCGTCAGTAATAAAATAAAATTTCATCCCAAAAAGCTTTGTTTTTTTTAATTGTAAAAGGAAATTACTGCTGCATTTTTTTGCAGTAGTAATACTACTGCATTTTTTCTGTTTGTCAAAATCGAGATTTAGAGATTCACGAGACAGAAATGTGTATATATTTACTACATTATTATGAAATACCTAACCCCCCTTGTTAGACTTAGGGGCCGTTTTCTAAAAGCGACGGATACCTGTCGGTATCGGTTTCCGTAAAACTGTCGGTTTGCTAACTTAGACCCGTTTTCTAAAAGAGACGGATACCGATCGGTAACAATTTCCGTTGACTATTGGTCATTTATGAAAGCGACAAATTCATTCATGATTTTCGTAGTATGACGTAAATTATATTTCGCAGGGGTAGTTCAAATAATTTAAAAAATCGGTTGTGTCACCCAAATACTCCTCGAAAGTACCCAAGGCCTGATTTAATCTGAATAATAACTTCATAAATAAAATCGGTGACTGCCCTCTCTCGGCCCGCGAAAGAACCCGGTTGGGTTGCTAAAGCGGCGCAATCCGTTTCTCGGCTAAGCGCCAAAAGACGGCGCCAATATTTGATTATTACCCCCCCTCAACACTTCCCCCTGCAACCCCCCCCGCAAAACTTACCCCTTCCCAGCATACCCCCCCCCCCCACTCCGCAACCCCCGCACCCTTCTCGTGAGACTTGCACCATTATTCTCTTGAAGACGACAATTTTATTTCTGACAAAAACTTCAGGATTTTTTGTACGCGATAAGACAAGTTTCTTATAAATATAGTGGCTGAATGTTTAAATTATTTACACACACTGTATTAATTGAATAGCCAGAAACACTAAAAATCAAATATATAGTTGTATTTTATGCAATAATTATTATGCAATTATTGCCGTATTAATTGCAATATGCAATGTTGTATTTTGGGCAATGATTCCGTTCGTTGTATGTTTTTTTCTTTAAATGTGTGCAATAAAGAATTTCTATTTATTTATTTGGGCAAAAAAAAAAGATAAACATTGCGAAATTGTCAAAATGTTAGAGATGAACCGATACTTTCACAGTATTCGACTTATAACCTACTAATATTATAAACGCGAAAGTTTGTATGTATGTATGGATGTTTGTTACTCTTTCACGCAAAAACTACTGAATGGATTTTGATGAAACTTTACAATAATATAGCTTACACATCAGAATAACTCATAGGCTATAATTTATAAAGATATATGGTTTTCTATCATCATTATCAAAATTTTCCATCACCACGCGGGTGAAACCGCTGGGCGCAGCTAGTTTCTTCATAAACACACAAATTTTCGTAGCTAAACTTGCGATAAACATTTCATTTTGCAAGAAAACAACTAACACGTGATGCCGACACTTCTTACTCTAAGCTCTCATTGTTTAAAATTTCGAGCGCTTCTCCCATTTTTCACTAGAGAACGCCCATCTGGTCTGGATCACAATCCAATCGGGTGACCCTCTTGTAAATAATTTGTCGAGAATGTAACCATCAAAATTTTTTAACGATCCATTTTAGTCACAGTTGATATATCGACCAGTATCCTATAAAAGGTTAAATTAATAATATACACTGCATGTATATTATTATATACACTGCACTGCATGTATCCCCTAGGTATTGCGTCTATAAGCTTGCGGGCCGACGCGGGTGTAATTTGGCATACTCGGTTAATTTTGGAGACGTTGTTTTTTTATACATAGTTTTTACATAGTATTTTCACACTTCTTTTTACATAGTTTTTCATATGGTTCTTTTCTAGTATTGTTTACGAATAGCGAATGTCGATCGCTTGTGGTTTCAGTATAGCTGAGTGAGCGGTCGTCTGGCTTCGGCGATGACGTGACGTCCCGACGCAACTCACGGTCAGTCTTCTAATCTTTTACCACACTCTGCGGAACGAGGTGATTTCAATGCGGTACTGATACTGCACTCCTGAGCTTGACGACCGCTCCTGCTTCAATATGTATATATTGAAATGGCTTATTATTACGTACTATTATATGTAAATATATCTATATATATATCCCTTAAAATAATTTATTACATTTATTTATTACATGATATGTATTTACACTCTACTACACTCTACATTCATATGCATTAAGACTAATTTAATATAGGCGAAGAGTAGTTAGGGCGACTTTGTAACTAAAATAATTGTTACTATAGATTTAAGGGGCCGTCCATTAACTACTTAAGGCGATTTTGTCAATTTTTCGCCCCTCCCCCCCCCCCTTACTCGCCTGAGATGTCGAGAGAATTAGATCAACCTCCTCCCCACTCCTAATCTCACGTGAGATATTTCAAAATGCGTATTTTAGTGTAAATATTTTTGTCTGTCCTTGATAGGCGTTAGATTTATTGAAAAAAAACCTTATTCGTTAACCCAGTTTTCTCGCAATTTTACACTGTTTTTAGCAAAAAAAAATACGTTATATTTGCCTAGACCCCTCCTCCCCTTTTCCCCATGTGAGATTGGGTGAGATTCGACACGACCTCTCCTCCCCTAAAAAGCCTCACATAATTAATGGACGCCCCCCTAATAAAGAAATTGAATGTTATTTTGATAAATTTGTTCATTTAATATTTATAAGTAGTTTGTTCACTTAATATTTAGTGTCAATGTAATATTTTAATGTAAAAAAATGTGAGTGTAATGTGTGTAAAAATAAGTACTTTTTATCTTCTTATTTATCTTACTTGTGAGAAAACAAATATTCAATATCCAATTATCCTTGTCATTCGATCTATGAACGTAAAAATCGAGTTTTAGGTGTCAAAAAAAACACTCGCCCTATTTATTATATAGAATAGGATAGAATGAGTTTATAGATAACGTTTTCAGACATGCGACTTTGTATAGTTTAGTTGGGCCGAGCGGTCGCGTAATAATTAATTTATAATGGAAATACCCACTTGACACGTTTTCAAGCTGACAGAAGTCGTAATGGCGTCTGCCCTAGAAATTTATTGCCAATTGTGTACCGGCAAAATGGCGCGCCGAGCGTAAAATTACATTTTGCATAATTCGCTATCGTCAAACTAACTGCTGGCGGTTTGCAAAATCGCCGACAGCCCCAGCGCCCCGCTCTATTTTGCAAAACTTTACAAACGAACCCCATTCGCGCCGCGGGTAACGCTGGCGAAACAAGTAACTTGTATTTACTACTGGTAACCGCATCGCAGTTTGTGCAATCTTTGATGCTGCATTGAGAGAACCGGAGCAGACAGAATTATAATTTGTTTAATGAGTTTTATCTAGAGGTGGCTTATAGGGCAATCCTAGAAAACGGGACTAATTCGGAAGGCGTGAAATAAAAACAGCTGTGGTGGTTTGCTGTTTACGAATTCTTCGCTAAACGCTTAATACGCTTCGATATACAATAATACGTTCGAGATACGATGAATACGCTTTTCTTCGCCACACACTGAGAAAATAACAAAGACGTAAGCTCTTTGAATAGCGATCTTTCTGACCTTATTCATTCCTCTTCACTACATACATATACATTCACTTCACTAAATACTTATACAATATGCCTACCCTAGTATAGGAGAGGCCTAGTAAAGATATCTCTGTAATTAAAATAGATATACCTTAATTGATTGATTAAAGAATTTGAATTTGAATAAAATATTGGCCAAACAAAAACACGTTTCCGACCAGATATGTCGATAATGTATGGGGCATAATCGTATATGTCAATTTCCGGAATGGATAACGTCGTTGCGAATTTGCAATTCTATCAGTACTATACACGTTGCAACTCTGCATTAAACTGTGGCACAGCGAGATGCATCCTGCTAATACCTTTGAATGTTATGATGCATTTGAATGCCATGAATGGTGATTGGAACTCAATGTCATATCATCTTTAAACCATAAAATTAGTATGTATCAGCAAGGTCTGTTTTATGCAAGTATGTTATGAGTACTGTAACTTCGTGTCACCATGTAAACCTTAAAATGACACCTATAAGGACTGGAGGACTAGAAGGACCTCTTTGAAGAACTGGTAATATTGATTATCAGTCATTCAAAGGACTTCATCGAACCATCCAGCCAACTGATGATAAAATATAAAAAGCCTATAATGTTTGAGTTCGTTAGATCGACATTACCGTTTAAAACGAGCTAGCCATCAATTAACGCGTGATTTGTCACGCGTTATTACGTTACTATCTTATTACTTTATTATGCGTTATTACGCTCATACATAGAAATTAAACCTTTTCGTTTTTTTGGGTAACCTGACTGCCAGCCGACATCCAACAAGTCAGCAGTCTCTTCTAGCGCATGAACCTAACAGTTGCATTTTGAACGAATGCCCCAATTCAAAAAATCCCTAAGTCCATTTTTGATGGTTTAGAGTTAGCAACACCAGCTTATTCAGAATTTAATTTCGCATAATTTGTGTATTTCAGTTATTTTTTTAAAATTCCTTAAGTCCAATTTCACAGGCATGTCAAATAATAATAAAGTTACATTTCCACTTCAAAAAACCACTAAGTATTGAACCACCGGTATTTTGTACTTGAAAAATCCCTAAGTCCGCAATTTATTTTACTAAGTCCTAGCAACACCGATAACAAATGTGAAAGTCAAAACGGCAACGCGCATAAAGAGGTTATGAGATTGTGTTGGTTTATTACAAGAAATGGACAAATTAAAAGAAGATAAGCTTAAAAGGTATGCACTCCGCTTTATTTTTTAAATCTCTGAAGTTTTGAATAACTAAATTGTCGGGACGACGATAGAAGTAAAATATACTTAATTTCATTTCTTTTCTATAGGATAATGCAAGATGCTGGCTTGCTGGGGTCATTTTCGGATAATGAAGATGCGGGTGAAGATTGGGGATATTCTTCTGGAAGCGAGTGGACACCAGAGAATGCTGAAAAAACACAAATAGAAAAATCTCTTTCACATCACATTCCAACGGAGCTAGAAAGGTATGATAATAAGATATCATGTAAAGCTAGATTATTTGTTCCTCACAATATTATCATTTTGACAATTTAAACAATATTTTCAGATCAGAATGCGAAGAAGATAAAATTCCACTTAACGTCTCAAATGTTGAGGCTGATATAAGTTTGTTGACTGGCACTTCCACTTCCATGAATTGTTTAATGCTAAATCCTGAAACGGGTCTTTTTGACGACATCGCCACATCTTCTTTAAATACCAATTCTGAGAAGAAACACATACGACTGAATGCTGCGACTGGAATATTTGAGACAGATTCTGGCCCATCAACTGAAAATGAAACTGTACAGACTATTTTGAAAAAGGGGAAAAAAAGAAAGCTTGATTCCATGTCCTGGAAGAAAAACCGAGATAAACTGTCTAGAATTATAAAACACACCCAGCGTGATATCCCTTCTTGTCGATGCCAGTGTAAAAATAAGATTAAAAAACGGGAAGCGAGCAAAATTTTTGACAAATTCGTGAGCTACAAAACTCATACAGAACAAATAAAAATATATATTTACAAGGATGTCTTCACGAAATACAACCAGTTCGATTTCGACCCCGAAAAAGAATGTTTCCAGCTCGAAATAGACGAGTTTTCAAGTATACGGTTGATTTAGGAAATAACAGAACCACTAATATTTGCCTTAATGCATTTTTAGCCATTCACGGAATAAAAAGAGACCGTCTACAATGCAAAGTGCAACATAAGGACAAAGATATCCAAGATGGAAGAGGTCACCATGAAAGCCGATCGCGTTCTACTAATCAGGAAACATTGAGACGAGTGCATGAATACATCAGTGGTCTTCCCACTCAAGTTTCTCATTATTCAAGATCATCTAACAAACACAAAAAATATTTGGGCGCTGACTTAAGTATTGCTGAGTTACATCGCAATTATTCAGATAAAAATTTTGATCATAAAATTAGTTATGAAAAATTCCGACGAATTTTCAACGAAGATTTCAATCTCTCGTTTGGATTTCCACTAAAGACATTTGCAACACTTGTGAAAAATACAAAACTGACATACAATCGGCTCAGTTACATAAGGACGAGCTTAAAAAAAAAACTTTGAATACCGCAAAAGAGCTACATCAGAGGAAAGCGGAGGTATTTTTTTCAACAATAACTAAAACATCAAATGACCGCAAATCACCGCATACATTGTCACTGTGCTTTGATTTCCAAAAAAACATGCCATTACCTGTAACCAACGTTCAGGATGAATACTATCGCCGCCAGTTATGGTTGTATAATTTTGGTATACATACCTAACTTATCAGAAAATACAGCATCAATGTATTTATACACTGAAAATTACGCTCATAAAGGTCCTAACGAAGTTCTGACATCCCTAAATGACTACATTTCTAATCATAAAAAAGCTACCCATACGCATCTTCAATTATTTTGCGACAATTGTTTCAGTCAAAATAAAAATAGATACTTGTTTACATTTTTGGACCAATTATGTGCAAATGGAACTTTTGAAAACATCACAGTGATGTATCCTATTCCAGGGCACTCAATGATGCCTATTGACCGTGATTTTGCTCTGATTGAAAGAAAACGATTGAAGAAAGAGAAAGTGTATGGACCGGAATATTATGTCGATCTCATAAAAAAGAGCAAAGTTACAAATAAATTCGAAGTGGTGTTTATTGAAAAGCAATTGAGAAAAACGCCAGGCACTGAAAGAGTTATTAAAGTAAAAGACTATAAAACATGCTACGAAGAGTACATAAAACCATCCATTCCGGGAATATCTGTCTGCCGTCAAGTACGATTCAGTAAATCTGGTCGTCCACAAATAAGTTCTACAATGAGAGGAAAACAGTTTACTTCGATAACTCTGTATCGTGTTGGTGTAAGCAGAACGATTAGAAAGATGCTAGAAGACTGCTACGAAGCACCATTAGCTATTAAACTGGCCAAAATTAAGGACGTAAAGCATCTCCTACAGTTTGTGCCCGAAACAGAACATCATTTTTACCAAGACATTTTAAAATGCGATGATAATAAAAGTAACGAAGGCCCAATCGTTGAATCTGATGTGGAAATGGAGTGATTAAATTTATATTAAAATGGGACGTTATTTGTTTATTCTTAACTAATAGAAAGTAATAAACCGTAAGGAAAGTAATGATATTGGTTTTTATTTGAGGAGCATTCAAAAACGACATGTAAAATAACTAAGTCCACCCATAAGGACATGAAATCCCTAAGTCCCACAATTTGCAATAAGTCCTTTTTTTAAAAAAAAAAAAATTCAGAACTTAATGATGTTTTCTCAATTTAATAAATGACAGAAAAAACTACGTACCAAAAACTACAGGTTGCATTTTTTTTATATTTTTTAACCTTAACACAATATTTCAGGAGATGATTAAAACAGAAAATGTCAAATATCTCAAAATCACCAAATCGGACTTGAGGATTTCTTGAAGTGGAGCATTCTTGGAAATAGGCATAATACACCATTCTTTCTGGACCGCTGGTAAACGACTCACCTTGAAGTGACGCCATTAATTTTGGGGTTTTTTGACAGGAGAATGTATGAAGATCCAGGGCAATGTTATTACCGTCATATAATTACCCACCGATTTCTGGTGCGTTTTGATTTCTGGTGCGTGGTTTTTCCGTTGCGATAACTCGCGGGCGGCCGATCTCCGTATTTATGCAATTATGTAATTATATGCAAAAAAAAGTCGCCTTCATAGAATAAGCCTCGGTTAAACATAAGTATGCGTGCAATAAGACCCCGGGAGCTAAGGGGCCCTTGCTGAGTTGGCCACGAAGTCCCATTAGTTCAGGGTTGGTCACATTCACTGGTCAACACCCATCCGACAGCCACCACGCATGAAGTGCGAGCCTGAGCAGAACTCTAGCCTTAGGGTTAGTTTCCCCTAGGAATCAACCTTCTGGCACATCTGGACGGTCTGCGCACTGTGCGACATAAGCCAATCCATTGCGCACAGTCGGGGGAGTCTGGAAGCAGTACTGTTTCCTATAGAGCGGGGGTGGTTGCGGATGTTACGGCGACTGCTCTTACGGTGGTTGCGGACGTTACCATCGGCTACCCGATCCTGGGTGAACAGCCGGGCAAAGAATGCCGTGGTCCGCGATAGATTCGGTATACACCGTTTCACCGCTTTGTAAGGGAGAGGACCGCGCAAGCGACCTCAAACTCGTAGCCAATCGAGAGACTGGAGTAATCTGGTCGCAATTGGAAGTAAGGGCGTGAGTGTATACCCGCCGGGTAACCGCTGGCTATCTCGCGGTTAAGGCGTTGGCCTATTACGGGTTTGTGGCGGAGCTTGATGGTGGACTGTTTTGTTCAAGACTTCTGCACTCACTCCAGGGAGATAGAACAACTAATCATTAAAACTTCCTGAGGTGACGGGCTCGCACGTTGTATTTGGCGACTCTAGTTGCAATAAGACCCCCTACAAAGAAATCTTCTAGGGTTGATAACATGCCGTCATGAGTTTCATTCACATTACTAGCTTTCTAAGGCTTAAGCAGCATCCTGTTAAATCGAAAAAAATAACATACTTGTCTTTCCGACATAGCCGAGGCAATGCATACCTTTAGGTTTAAGGGTATAATATAATAGTGTGTCATTTACCGTTTCACTATTGCGACTGCTAGAAGTTTTTTTCTCAGTGTATATTTAAAATACGAGGGCCGATCAAATACAGTAAAAATGATGTACATACTCCTTGGAATGAAAAACAAATACTGGCAGGAATAGCTAACATATCTCTTAAATTTATAAAATGTTCTTTATAAATTTATAGGTTCTTATCTTTGTTTTTTTTATAAAAACCCTTTGTTTGGCTTCTTGAGGTTGCGTGTTGGCGTAAAAGGGGAAAAATGAAACTCGCGCGGTAATTGTGCCGCTGCTTGATTGTTTTTCTATTATGGAACAAGTAATTCAAGACTTACGATGGCCATTAGACGGGAATGCTTCGCCATCATTTATGGTTGCACGTTAGTGTGCTTAGTTTAACGGTAGAAGAATATTCACCACAGACGACCGTCGCTCGGGACGCCCTGTGATGGCACTGAAGAATGGTTAAGGATGTAAAAATAAATACTTTAGCCGATCGTCGTGTCGTGGCGCGTTTGACTGCTGAAGCAGTGAAAATTTCGCTTGGGGATAAAAAAAAGTAACCGCGCGATGGGTACCCGAAATGCTTGTCGACGTGCAAAATCAAACCGGACTGAGGATTTTTATAAACCTCTTTAGAATTCATTCAATAAGATGCTGACCATTTTTGGCTCGATTTACAACCATGGACAAAACATGGGTTCTCCAATACGATCACGAAACAATATAAATGCCCGTGACTTGGAAATCGTCAGGTTCTAATAAATTCAAGGCAATTCGATTCGCCGTTAAGGTCATGGGCTTTTTTTTCTGGGACAGTAAGGACTAGTAATGATTGATTACCTTTTAATAAAACCACTTTTACGTGACTTCATATTATGCAGAACACGTAAAAATGCGCAACGAAATAAGTGAAAAACGACGCGGCAAAATCGCGAAACTTGTTCTGTTTAAACGAGATGACGCCGTGCAAATGCAACGACTGATGTTGGCTTTTAAATATTTGAATGGCCTTCACAGTCATAAAACCTTGAACCTGCTGATTTCTAGCTAGTGATTTCTTGTGAGGTTGAAGGAATATCTGGGGGACAGATTTTTTTTAGGATGTTGATAAATAATCTCCGAGTTTTAGGAATTTTAAAGTGCTCAAGGTAAAGACTTTTTTTATGACGAGAACTTTAAATTTAGAAACAGATTATGTCAATTGTATTAACCTAGAAGATTATTATTTTGCAAACTCAAATATTATCTATACTAATATTATAAAGAGGTAAAGTTTGTGAGTTTGTGTAATCTCTGGGTCTACTGAATCGATTTTGATTTTGTTTTTACCAATAGAAAGCCACGTTATTTGTATTAATTCGAAAAATGAAAATACTTTTTCGTGGAAGTCGGATTTGCAAAGTAAGTCGGGAAAAAATGGTCGAATGAAAATGTTTCTTTGAGAGATATATGATTGAGTTCCAGAGAAAAGTTGTAGATCTTGATAATGCCTACAAAAAAGTCAGCGACAGCATATGTCTACCTATATTTAGGTCACAAAAAGTAGTTTTTTATATGAAAAAAGATATTAAAATCGTTAGGTCATGTTTATTGGTCATATTATAAACGATTATAAATTCTTATCAAAATAAGTAAATTTATCAAATCAAGTGTTTAAAACAAAAGACTTTTCCCTTTTACTGCATAAATAGCTAAAGAGATAATACGACATAGGTATGGAACCGCGACCGTATCTCGGGTTGGAACTCCTGAAAGACAATATATTTTGGTACCAAATAATAACATTACATCTAATATAGTATACAGATTTTTTTTGTATAATTAAAACAAACATAATTTATCAATCATAATCATTTTATTCACTCATTTGAAGCCCAGTAATATAGCCGAATTGGCATGCAAATACATACATACATATATATGGAGTAAAAATATAACCCTCCTTTTGGCAGTCAGGAAATAAATCGTAGTACTCAGTACTAACCGAACCATTCATAATTTTATCACAATTAAAAATATTTACTGCCCAGCGAAGTGGGCATGGGTTAGCTAGTGTAATATAAGTTGACTGTAACATACTCTATTGCATTGTATATTTTGGTTCATATGCATGTTTCCTAGTGATCCACGTGGTGAAATGAAATAAAATAAAGTTTACAATGTCGGTTGAAACTCTAGCGCAATCCAACTTGAAATATAGAAAATGGAAAGAGCAACTCAGTAGGTATCCAGGCATATACAATTTTAAATAGCTGAGTAGGTCAGGGGTACAGGGACACCCCAAAATGGGAACTCTGCATTTCCGTTAACGACGGCACAAGCACATCGGGCGCGAACATGTTGCCCGTAGCAGCTCGCTCGCGGTCCCAGTAAGTCACACTACTCACCCGTTTTTTTCGTTAAAAAATTGATTTATATTATTGCATGGTCATCGATGTGGGGATAGAAGCAGTCCGGTCGCTAAAACTGCCCAGGCGGTAGATGGTTCTGTACCTATATACGATTCCAGCATCATTAAGCTTTCTGCAAACGTAATTACAAGTACTGAGAGGACTGGCTGCTTACTCGCATGAGAAACTGAAAGCACTGAGGTTGAAATTCGAAACGCTCTGAATCGGCTCGTGCTTTTTGTGAATAGACGCTAATTTGCCTCGACCGCTAATAAGTTTTACGTGATTTCACTGAAAAATATAATCTCTACCAATTTGATCACTTCTGTGGATAGAAAATAAATACTTATACCGGCGTATAATTGGTTCATTAAAAAATCAACTGAGGTTTATAATATTTTGGTTCGCTTTTTATTTCTAAATTATTGATTCATTTATTACACCGGGTAGGAGTAGACACAATTTAGCCATGCAGTACCAGTAGAGTTGAACGATGGTTCAAGCCTGTATTTTCCCTTATCTGGGTTAACTGTAAGATATTGCCTTAATATAATAAGCCTACCTATTGTAAGTAAGCAATTAACAACTCTCGAGCGACATGGTATTGCAGGGATATAGGGCGAGGAAAGTGAGCAGAGGGGTACGTCTCGACGAACGCCTTTGGTCAGCGTTACGTGAGTAAAGTAAAGTAAAGTAAAAGGTATTTATTTCCAATACAACCATACAAATGTGTAGGAATGACAGTAATTAATCTTAAATTAGTTACTCAATTTAGACAAGAGATGATATACAATATATAGTTTTAAACTTACCAATTTACAAAAACATAGACTATATGATAACAGTTTACAACAAAACAATTAACGGTAAATAATATGTATTAGATTAAATGGGTAGATACGATGCTATGTATTTTCAAAATATTTTAAGAAGTCGTTATGGGCATACATGTACAGATGTCAACGCTTGCAAACACAGGTCGAAACGATTTCATTAACTTGAGTACTAAAATTGAACAACTAGATCGCACAAATAGAAGAATGAACATCATAATATTTGGACTCCAACCCAGATCAAACAATGAACAGTATGGCGATTTGCTAGAGCTAATCATGGACATGTTTAAAAACATACTAAATCTGAACATTGATAATTATCATATTGCATTTACTTGCCGTTTGGGTAAAAATGCTCGAAATTATGAAAGACCAATACTAATTCAGTTTGTGCATTATGGAATGAAACTGACGGTACTACAGAGCGCAAAAAAATTAGTCAATACAAAAATACGCATGTCTGATGACTTCACTTCCAGCCAACGGTCGGAAAGAAGTGCCTTGATACCGCATCTCATTGAATCTAGAAGACAAGGTCATTCTGCCAGGCTAAAAGGAACAAAATTATTCATAGACAACCGTGTATGGACAAAAGAAATGCTGGAAAAGGCCAAAGATAATCAGTGAGGGCGAATGTTGGCGAATTTCTCAAACGTGTTAAAGTCTGCGTTGGCGGAGTAGTACGCATGTGGCGGGCATATGCGAGCCTTGGCCTCGTAGCATAGCTCGCTTCGTTTTCAATTTTGTTTTAAGAGACGCTACTTTCTGGTGTACTGTGATCTTACTATGAATCCTAATATGAAGCTTTCCTACAGCTATGAATTGGCATTACGATGCAGAGGTTTTATATATGCCTAAGTACTTAATTTCTGCGATTGCATAGATACTAATCCGGCTTTAACCTAAGGTTGTGTTACGTTCTGCTTACTGGGGTGACGAATGAGGAATCTCCAAGCTAAAAAAGCAAGAATAGCTAAAGGGCTTTCATGATGGTGTGCTGTGGTTGCGCGTATTGGCAGCTCGGCGCGCGCGGCCGATGCGATGGCGGCGGTGTCGGCAGTCGGCGATAACATTAATTTCAATCGGCCCTCAAACGAACAAGGGGACGAATAAAATGCAGTGAAACATCCTCGTGAACCGTTGCCAAGACGCCGCCTAAATACAACTTTATATTCGCGCGCATTTGCCAAATGTTTGGTCGCGTTGTGCGAAGTGTTACAAGCAACTTGGCTGCCGTTCGGAGTAACGCCCCCTTTTGTTTCAATATTTATGAGGTTGTTCGACGGAGATCTGACGATTTCGTCTTACTCTTGCGCTGTCGCGGTCGTCCCCTTAAGTTCGCCACCGCTATAACCATATTTCAGCAAAATTTAATATTTTTTGGTAAAAATAATATATAAAGTGGGCTGATTTTATATACTGTTGACGCCAAGTATTCGTCCAATCAATAAATGTACCTACAGAAAGTGAAACGTCCTACTGCTAATCCATATAACTTCAGGCTAAGTGGCAACCGTGTATTAATTAATCATTTTATAATTTAAATACATGTATAGGGTAGGTTACAAAATAGATACATATAATTAATAGTAATATTTACTAAAAATAATTATGTTTCGATTAACGCTTTAATCAAAACAGTATAATTGATGTGGAATAAATAAATCGGTGAAAGTGTGAATAGGAGATTTTTTGGGTGACTTGTGACCTAAGGGTACCTAATTATAGTTTAAGGTTACGTAGGGTAAATCGGTCAATATTTGGGAAACTGCAATAAAACCGTTCTTTTCATGTTAACCCTCCGTATACTAGATCCCACATGCCATACTAGGTGGGGTTTGATATACCCAGAAAATAAAATTAAATAAAATCCATAAATTCATAATTTATGACAGTTATTAATAGAGAATGAAGTGTAATAAATTATTATCAATAATTTTAAGTACAACACATATTAAAATCGAAGACTATCGCGGTTGTTTGACATTATAAATAGGATAGAAAACCCTAGACAACGGCGGCTGCAACGTCTACCCTAGACAACGGCGGCTGCAACGTCACCGAAACGTCGGGTCCTACAAATTTCACGCGGTAAATTCGTTTTCTATCCTATTTATAACACATATTAATTTATAGTTTAGATAGAATTTTATCAAAAAAAACAAAACTAAACTTTTTTTTACTTTTAATCTATTAAGTCTTTTCTTAGAAACTCATAGAAAAAAGCCATACAAGTTGGAGTGATACTTAAGCACACTTTACTCACGTGTCACGCGCTCCGAGGATGATGCCGGACTGAATGAATTGCACAATCGGAACGGCAACGTCACATTTGCAGCTACTGAGAAAACAAACTCGCGCGTCTTTATAGTTTAAGAATTATTACAGGGTTTTAACTGATGGGTTGTGTTATACCCCACCTCGGACACGGAGGTTCAATTGGGTTACACTCAATACATCTCTTATCGTAGGTATCTGGTAAGCGGTTAAGAATTGTACATTATTTATTAGGAAGGACCAGGATGACTGTCTTTTAAGCATAAAACCCTATATTCCAACAGAGAAGATATTTACAAGGCAGACAAAGGGACAAGAGTCGGGGCCTGCTCTTCAGGCTTATTCTCGCAGAATAAACCTAAGCTCACCCATATTTCACGATTTTCCAAGCAGAGACTATAAACAAGAAAGCCCTAAGAACTGATCTCCCCCCCACCCCCCTTTTCCCAAATCGGAGAAGGTTCATAAAAACTGATTTAAAATTTACCGAGCTCACTATAATCCATTAAAATGTAAGAAATTTTCCGTGGGGCGAAAAGAGGACGGAAAAAACACTTGCTTAACACTCACCCTCCCCCCCCCCCCCCACCTCCCTTCATCGTATCTTCGGGATCTCCTAGCGCCAGATTCTTCAGATAGGGAAATATGACTATGTTGTCGTCTCCCAATTATTCTCAAATTTTGCCGTTAATTTTCACTAAGTTAAATATTTCTTGTCATTTCCATAAAAAAACAGCTTTTAGCTCCAATTCAAAATAAGAGTACAGTCCCCTCTGGCTAACCGGATCTCGATTTTATTGATTTTCATCGATATTTGACATCTAAATTGTTTAATGACATTATTATGAAGTGTGTAAAGTGTAGTGCCAGGACTTGTCCCAAGGCAGCGAGCTCCTAGTTTTTATATACATATATGGGGAAATTAAAAGAAAGCATTTAAAATACCATAACCATAAGTAATAAATAATAATAATTAACTAGTTCTCATAATAGGAAATAATCAACACAGAATACATAAAATAGATATTTCGATAACCGAAAATAGATTTAATGACGAAGTATTATGCGTCAGGATTAATTGCAAGATGAATTTCTAAAGACCATTACTTGGGAGGTTTGTTCCTCACAACTTTGCAATCTAATTTGGCAAAGTAACCTAGTTGCTTGCAGTTGCCGAGATCGCTATAGAAAAGAAGAGACATGGTAAAGTGGTTGGGATATGGAAATAAAATCTGGCACAGGCATTTTTAAGCTGTTAAATAGGTTTATAATCTAACTTACTAAATTAAGAAATAAACGTTATCGATATGGGTAAAACAAGAGCGATAATTAGAAGAACCCAAATGTTTCTTTTTGAGATAATGTCTAGTTTGGTAGAGACTTGTGTTAAGAAAAGCACAATTGAGATTGTTGCTTCAAGTCAAAGGTCAAAGAGTAGCTGTTGATCAAGAAACGGATGAAAAAACAACTCTTTAAGATGCATATCAAGGCGAGCTCAAAGTTGCCGATCAAAAGTGATGTACTCGACATGTACATGTATATGAAGCCAAGTAGAGGAGTTATATTAGCCAGATTTTCTTCGGAATTAAGAATCAGGTATGAATTCTTATCGCACTTTAGCTTAAGGCCATTGGGACCAGTCTAATATATTTTAAATGTCCTCTTTGACTTTTAGTATTGCAGAGTCGGCGTCTCCTATATCAAAGAATAAAAACATTCGCTTGTCATCCGTATACAGATGGTGCTCAGAATTGCGGAAGTTGGAGAAGATGTCGAATGTGGAAAATGAGTACAGTACGGAGCTATAATAATGCCTTACGGCACGCTGGCTACAACGAGTAGAGAAAAATATATAGCAAGAATAATATAATAGATAAACACTAACATAATCAACAATAACATCAACTATTCTTTATTGTTGTGTTGGTAGCCCCGGCGAGGTATATGACAGCCCCCGGAGACGCACGTAAAAAATGACACTGTCATTACCTATTTTAAGTTTTGTTTGTCGGTGAATACATATAATAAAAACATATTAATATCCGTTATTCCAGTCTACAAGGTAATCGCTTGCATTTTACTGACATGCACATAGCGGATAATAAAACTGAAGAGCTGCCACTCGTTTTGGGAAACGCCGTCATCGCAGCACAGCAGCCCGGCAACCCATCATAGTTTCTTCTATGTCATCGAGCAAACGAATCAAAATAATCTACGTATGAATAATGGATATGTGATATGGATAATAATGGATATGTTATATGGAAGATAATGGATATGTCGTATCTAATTAGCACTCGTTTAACCAGTCATCGATGTGTGCATACGAACAGAACTGACTGGCCAGGAGGGTGTCGTTCAGTGGGATACAAATAATTAAATTATAGTTTGAAAAACAACAAAAAAACGGTTATACCATTATAGCCACCACCACCACCCTCCTCTATTATCAGAACTTTCACAATACGTAACTCTTTGAAACAAGCCATAAGCCCAAACTTGATTGGCTTTAAAATCGCTAAGAAAATAATAAGTTGCTGAACATTTAATAGGTCAAGCTAATAAAAGCGTGTTAATTATATACCACTTTTTGGGATCATCATTAGCTTGTACGATTTGCTAGGGATATTTATTTTAAAACTTTTTACACTGTGTACAATCCTGTATACGCTGTATAATCATGTACATGCTCAACAATCCTGTTTTACACGCTGCACAAACGCTTTATGATAAAAACAAACTATTAATAATAAGTTAAAAAGTTAAAAAACACGACCGCCTTTACAAAAAGTAAACTATTGTACTTGAAAATATTTAAAAACAATTCGTTTGCTCTAAAAAGCAAGTTTTTCAAGAAAATAAAGTAAACAAAATTAAATTTACGGAAACTTCGTTATGGCCCTGTTGACGCGTATTTTCTCTATAAACATCCAGTGCTTATAGTAGATTGGGTAAGCTTTGCATCAGTCGACGGGCCTTATCTCAGACCCGTGATGTCTTCCGCTAGGCAATTGCCCTTAAGCGGGGCTTCACGCGAACCAGGCCCATAGAACCATCGATATATGATCCCCTAGATTGGCCTTTCGGGCTCCAAAATGACCCCTTCAAAACTACCACTGAAAGCCGGCCAGTATTAGGTTGGTCGCAGTCCGCTGGCAGACAGCCGACCGTTTCCGCTGTAAGAGCTGGCGCGGAGAATATTGTTGCGCTATTATTGCTCTCTCTGTTACATGATTTACGTGCAAAGGGTATGTGAAGCCTACTTATGTGTATGTGAGGGCATATCTAGAAAATCCCTCACCTCAGGAAGTTTTAACGTTTAGTCGTTCTATCTCCCTGAAGTGAGCGCAGAAGACTTGGACAAAACAGTCCACCGTCAAGCTCAGCCACATGCCCGTAAAAGGCCAACGCCTTAACCGCGAGGTAGCCAGGAGTGTTACCCAGCGGGCTTACGCTCACGCCCTTACTTCCAATTGCGACCAGATTTCTCCAGTCCCTCGATTGGTTACGATTTCGAGGTCGCTTGAGCTGTCCTCTCCCTTACGAAGCGGCGAAACGGTGTATACCGAATCTATCGCGGACCACGGCATCCTTTGCCCGGCTGTTCACCCAGGATCGGATAGCCGATGGTCGTTTCAAGAGCAGTCGCCGTAAGGTCCTCGACCACCCACGCTCTGTAGGAAACAGTACTGCTTCCAGACTCCCTCGACTGTTAGGCAGAGTGCAAAATCGATTGGCTCACGCCGCACGGTGCGCAGATCGCCCAGGAGCGCCAGAAGGTTGATTCATAGGGCAAACTAGCCCTAAGGCCAGAGTCCTGCCCGGGCTCGCACTTCATGCGTAGAGGCCGCCGGATGGGTATTGACCCGTGAGTGTGAGCAACCCTGAACAAAATGGGTCTTCGTGGCCAACTCGGTCCTGATCCGGGGCCGTGGTCCACAGGTACCAATGGTATACCACAACATACAGAGGGCAGCTTTTCTTGGAACACAATGATATCGAAACGAGCGACTTCACTAGTTCTAATAGTTACCACAAATCGTAATATGATTACCGTTGAACGAAATTCGCAAAATCAAGCAGGCGAACGCGACAAATATTCAAACGTTTGAAAAATTCGACAACCCTCGACCCGTGTCAAGCCAACCGCAGGCGTTTTGCTGTAACGTATCCCTTTGCTCGTTTCCATTGCACCCTGCCACTCGAGAGTGCGATTACTGTTCTAACTCGGTATACTCTGTTCACGACGCAAGCTAAAAGGCAAAGCGGAGAGTGTGACAAAACATAGTTGTCGCAAGGTGCCCGCAGAGAGCTCTCCGACCATGTGACTGTCCTACTGCTATTGTTTCTCGCCGTAACTCACCTAGAGCCTGCGAGGCACTGCCAGCGAATTCAATTTAAAACCAAATTCGATCTCACACACTGGAAAAGGTCGCAATCAGTTTTACCCTTATATCACAAAATACATACAGTAACGATTCTCTGCGGTGCAATACATCTTAACCTTTGAATAGTATGGCGATTATGGTCAAGTCAAAATAATCCAACTTCATGTTTTCACAGAAAATAAATCTACATCAAATAATAGGTTAAATAAAGACAACAATGGTTAAAGGCGTCCCAAAATTATAATAGAAAAAGTAAGACCTTTATTATAAAAAAAACAGGTAACGATGTAAATATATTGTACCTACATTGTATCCATATACAATCGGTAGCTATTCAATTCGCAGTTGAATTTTGATCCAGACGTTGCTGTAAAAAATATGACAATAAAATGAGATAATAAAATGAGGTGAGCCTCCGTTTGTCCATCGCACTCAAGGTTTGCGTGTCCATCGCACGCCAGATTGGAAAACTACCGATCGTTGCTTTAGGAACCCATGTTGCTGTATAGGCTGACATGGCACGATGTAAGAGTATAGCTGTGAATAGACGACCTTGTCAAACAAGAGTGACAAGTTGTCGATTCATAGACAGATTTTTCAATATGCACTTTTTTTGTATATCATCTTTAAACAGTGTTGCTTCATAATTTGGACTGAAAAGTTATCAAGATATCACAATAAAAAATATATCATAAAATGGTTTGCTTGTCTGTCTGGATATTTAGCTGCGTGGATGCCAGCGAGATTAAACGAAAATGCTGCTGCCAATTATACAAGTTTCTTCACTAGTAGGCTTCTGGGTTTCGCCGCAATACTGATAAAATTTATAGTTCCGTATCTTAATTCCGTGTGTAGGTACCATTCCGTGTGTCTTCTTAAAATATTTTTAATGCCCATCGCCAAGTGCAAGGACTTAACAGTTAATGCTGTGGATGCTGTGGGCACGGTGGATTGTACAGTGAATGCTGTGGGCACGGTTGGATTTTCAAAATTCGCGCGCGCTGAACCCGCTGCCCCACCAGCATTATAATCTAGCAAGTAACTGCAGTATTTTGCCGCCTACTCGTAGAAGACGAAATATAATACTTCAGTCTATCCTGAACAACAGCGGTTGCAACACCGCCGAACCGTCGGGCGATACAAATGTCACGCGTAAATTCGTTTTTATCCTATTTATTAATAAGCTGTTAAATATAATCTGAGAGAAAGAAAGTTAGGTATACTAAGAACTCAAACTAAATACGAAAAGTCTAAATTATTATGCACTTACCTGACCTTTACTCTCAGCGCTTATAAAGATTATTATTCGACTACTATACAGTTGACAGTTATAAAATGGTTATAAATTCATCTGCTATATAGCGATTACACCACCCTTATTCGACTAAAAGGCTTATACAGCTAAAACGCTGTTTAACATAGCTGAATAAGCGCTTATAAAGCAATGACGCGAAGCCATTACTCTCTCGTTACATAAAAAAGCGAGTATTTGGCAAAATTATATGATAAAAAGGTAATATACGCCGAATTTCTTTAAATGACACCTTTAATTAATTGAGTTAATCTGACTGCCTTTATATGACTTTTAATCAGCTCAAAGCTATATTCAGCACCTATATGGCTTTTGTGCTTGTTGCGGTGTTACGCCTAGGGATGGACATCGATGATCGATATATCATCGATGGTTAACAGGTAAACATCGATGGTTAGAGATCGATGTTCGATATTTTTTACATCGATAGTGCCTTATCGATGTTTTGGCACCATCGATGTTCCTGCATCGATATTTCTCATCTATACATTATGTTTTTTCTTGCTCCATATACGATTACGCCGTTTTTGCATTTTAACCAATCACAGGGTAAGGTGGCGGGCTTCAGCCAACCTAAATGAACGATTTTGAACAATCAACAAGTCTGAAAATTACGGGGGAAGCCGTCGGGTGATCCCTAAAAGCGGCGGGACAATAGCAATAATTACGACAGCTCGTAGGCTGGACACGTAGGTACTCGCGCTCATAAGTGTAATTTCTGTAACTCACGTTTAAAGTTGAGTGCCAATAAAGGTTCATTTAAAATAAAACTCTTTCACTGTGTGACCATCTAATCGAGTGTAAACCAGATACGGAGAAGACTATTCGGCGACTGGAAAAAGACGAGAAAACGCAAAGGTATTATAACAATTACAATCCACAAGATATCAACCCGTTCAGCAGTGGTAAAAACCCACAGGATAAAACACTAATGGGTTTAACGACCATCGATGTTTAGATGATCTAAATATCAATGATTTGAAAATGATATTTTTCGACTATTGATGTTTCCATTACGATGTTGTTATTGACGGTAACATAGAATATAATAGAATAACTTTACTGTGCTATAAAAACAGTACTTAATAAATATTACACTGGTTTTATAAAAAAAGACAATTTATGCACAAATGGCGGACTTATCGCCATAGCGATATCTTACAGCTTTTTTCTTCGATGTCTATCCCTAGTTACGCCCGTAATAAAATAAGGTTTTATGTCATACAAGGTTTTACTTGAAAAATAATAACAATGTGCCTTAAAAATAACAAAAAATACATAAAGATATGACAAAAAAAAACTCCTTTTGGATTTTAATGAAATGTCTGTAAAGAACATTATTTTAGAAAAATGATTTAAATTATTTGTGATGACTCAATCGATCACAAAGAGTATACAATTAAATTTGTAATAATGTTATTCCAAGTAAGATGGCGGTGTAAATTCAAAGTCAATGTTACCAGCAATATTGATCTTTATACACTTAATCTCAACGTCTTTAGGCACTTTATACTTAATATTATGACTATAACCATAAACATTCAAAAACAGTACTGGTAGTTACAGATTGATAGTTTTAATATAGAATGTGTCCTCCTTTTACGTTGATAACACCTTTCACTCTTGCAGGCATAGAATTTACCAGGCATAGAATTTACCTTTGGGGTTGCTTCTCCTATCATGGCACTTGATTACTTGTGCCAGTCACTGGGATGATGAATTCGGACCAATATATTAACATCTTATCAAACATATGATATTACATTTGATACACAGTTGAACTTCCGTGCACACATTACAAATATTTGCAATCGTGCTAGCAAAATGTTCGGTTTTGTTATTCGCATATGCAAACAGTTTAATAATATTCATGTAACGTTTCTACTATATAATTGTTTAGTCCGTAGCATACTTGAATATAACTCGGTCATCTGGTGTACAAGTGAAAACAAATACATTCAGATGGTAGAGCGTATTCAAAGAAAATTTTTAAGATATATTTATTACAGAAAATACAATATTTATCCATACTTATTTCCGTCAGATTTTGTGCTAGGAATGGTAGGATACAACAGTCTTGAAACTCGTCGATATATTTCACTAATTATATTTGCATATAAACTTATTCAAGGAACGATTTATTTGCCAGAGATACTATGTAAGTTTGAATTGTACGTACCGGTAAATTACACAGCGAGGAGATCGCATCTATTGTTTAATGTGCCGTACCACCGTACAAATATTTTTGTAGACAGGCCAGTGGGAAGGGTTATAGCTCTTCTTAATTCCTTACCCACTGAAATAGATATCTTTTGTACATCCCTTTGGCAGCTAAAAAGGTATCTCCCTGCTATCTCATGTTTCATATCTAGGCATTATCTCGTATCTCAAGGTAAAAATCAAAAATAGGTTAAGATTTTTAACATTGCTCTCGAATGTTCTAATAAACACAATTAATCTTCGTTTAATTGAGTTGTCTTGTTAAAGCTTTATTTGAATAGAAACTTCAAAGTAACCTTTTGCTAGCTAGGTACTTCACATCCCGCGAAGTCGATTCGTACTTACTTTCTTTTCTTTCTTGCTGACATCGGTTTAAACACTCCCATCTTGTCAAGTATGCTCATCAACAGGCATGATGTATCAAATTTGAATTGCAAGAGTGACAATTTGTTCACAGCCCGGCGTTCCATGCAGATGATCATAGCTCTGAGCAGCTGGCAGAATATCTGTAATATTAATTTTTAACTACAATAGAAGAACCTTATTAATCCGGACCCTATTAAAATGGATTTCGCTTAACTCTTAACAACTGACGTATGAACGTATGACTGACTTTGCTCAACTTTGTTTTGCGCGGGAACGGGTTCTCGTCCATTTTAGTAGTTTCCTAGCGGCCAGAGAGACAGGTAACGTATGCCAGCGATGCAGGGAGAGCGAACGCCTACTGCACAATTGGTGAGTTCGATGACCTGACATGTACTATCATATGGTCAGTGCTAGTGTAACTTTTTAGAATTTTTTGTTTTGTTTATTGGTGAAATGAATCGAAAGCGATCTAATATTTTACCTGGGCCTTCTACAAATTCAAATTACCAGCGTTAACCCTTCAGACCTCGGTCCCTCAGCCGATTGACAAGTTGATGTCCCAAAAATTTTTAGTAAAAATTAGTAAAAAAAATTAATTATGACACTGTCTCACCAAAACATTAATTACTGCCAAACCACTGTACCCATAATTAAAAAAAACATATACAAATCAACATAATAAAACATAATAAAATAAAACAAATTAAATTAAAATAAAATTAAAACCGGGGCCGTCACGCTGAATCGTGTTGTGGCCGATATCGGCCAATCAGGGCCTGAGGGGTTAATGCAGAAGCAATAATAGAATCGTTGCTGTCCGAGTCAGACGAATCAATGGCGGATGAATATGATTATATTCACTCGGACTGTTGCATTTCTTCAGAAGAGCTAAAAGATGATGAAGTAGTTACTTCTACCATACAACTAGCGACAGAAGCTTACGAAACTGTTTCCCTGACAACTCCTCTAACGACAACATTCCATTGTCACATTTTGTTAGCCAAACTGATTTTGAAGAAACAGAAACTGGCGTTTAGGTAACCGAATCTCAAAGAGATGCAGTTGTCGACAGTGATGCACCCCATTGCAGATAGTATTTCTATGGCATAAAACGTTGTAAGAAATGGTCTGCATAAGGGCAAGGTAAGATTATTGTTTTATTTATCTCTGCCTTTTATTTGAAATATTAAAACATAACGAAACCAATAAACAACAAAATCACGCTTGATGAATGCCCCAGCAGTCTTTAAAATACAGATATATGTCATTTGTAAGTCAGCAAGTCCGCAGTAGTGATGCGAAATAACACATCAGTGGTTAACCCCTCGAGCGCGGACGTTTGAATTGTAGTGTCTCTTAGAGAACGCGAAGGTTACATCACAACAAAAATATAGCGTTTCAGGAAAACGACGATTACTCCAAAACTACTATACGGATCGTATAAAAAAGACGTGTTTTATGTTCCTGTTGAAATTTCCTATTAGATAAGTGTAACGTCGTTCTGTAAAGCAATACGCATTATTCAGAATTATCTGTCAAAGTTGTGGTACAGAAAAAAACTGGCTTGTCCAACATTTCTATGTTTTTTCTGGAAATAAATCACCCTATGCAAGAAATTGTGAATACTTTTATAATAATTATAATATGCTTCATTCAACCTATGACTTCGTTTTACTTATACCCATACAAAAATAAAAAATAAAAAAATTCGGTGTTGAAAATCAACATGAATATTGAAGTTTTTGGTTTGGTTTGGTTCAATCATAGATTAAAAAATGGCGACTGTATGAAAAATAATGAACCAACGAGTTAACGACAGAGAATCTTCTCCTCTTTTCGCACATACCACAGGCCGTATGATTAATGTGAGGTATCAAGAGTAAATAATTGGAAAACATCGGCCGATCTCGGCTGGGACAGATGTCCCCTATGCTGCTCTACGGTAATTTCAATTCTGGGACAATTGTCCCGTTTGCTGCTTGTTAGGTTAAGGGATAATCTGGACAATTTCTAAATTACAAATAAATTTAAACATGTGGGTGCTGCTTTTGGGCCATATTAAAGAGTAACATATGCCGCTGTGTCGTGTAATAGAGTTAAAATTAACAGCATATTTCTGATTTAACATCAACATTTAAGATGATAGTGCAGAGAATGAGCTAAATCAGGAAGTTTCTTGCAAGTGCATACATGGTTTATTCAACCTGGTGATACATCCTTATTTTATTGTCTTAAATTTTTGATCTAAGTCAATTAAGTCATTCTTTAAATACAATCCCAGGATTTAACTATGCTTAACCTTGCCTCATTTTACTACATATATATGATAATAAATACAAACGGAGCTGCCATGGAATTCACCACCTGGAATCGAGCCCATCATAATATTATTATTACTCTTCTAAGGAAGGAACGGTGGACCCCGGACTAACAGCTGTTTACGACAGCTGCCTTGGTGCATGCGAGCATATACCTTACACTCCCCCTTCAAAGCCACAGGACTTGAGACGCGGAAATCACAGCTTAAGATTTTTTATAGGAATTAGATGATTATTTTTGTAGAGTGACCAAGATCTTTAAAGAGATGCATGAGAGGTTTAAAAACGAGCGCTAACATCCACCGCATGGACATGAAAATAATGGTCAGTTTAAATTTTCTTGGATTCTATTTTTTTGTGGAATATGATAAAAAAATAGGGCATTTTTATTTTATTTTATATTAGTTTTCTATTACTTTTCCGGCAGAGGGAAAGTATTGTGAACAAGCAAACATTTTTTTTCCAGATGAAGACCGATATATACATTTTAACCCCCCCCCCTCCCCCAAGACGATTAAGACTATTTCCAGAAGTCTGTCTGAGAATGCCTGTGTGTATGTGTATTCTTCCACAATAACGTTCTTCGCTTCATCCGATTGAGCTGAAATTTGGCATGCAGGCTTTATTTGGTAATGGCAAGAGTTGAAAAGATTGTGGTTGAAATCGGTCCACCAGATTCAATCTCGAAATATTCCATTTAGAGACTTGAAATTTGGTACACAGATGCCTTGTTGGACCGAAATCACATTGTGAAATTAAGGTTGAAATATCTCATATACAAGCGACTTGGCGGGGGGCTTTTCTACTTGCCGGGAAAGTCTTGGGGTGACACAACCGACTTTTTCTTGCTTTATGTCCTCTATCCCTTCGCCTTCTTCGCGTAGCCTTTTTATTTATACCGTTATATTTTCTTGGCACTACAACTTAATAAAGATCAAGCGATGAAATTATCGCAGGTTGGTGGTTGTCAAAATGATGTCAACAAATTCAGAAGTAAATTACCATTCTATCATGGGGACTTTCGATAGACATGATCCTCTCGCAAGAGCATGTCAAATCAGCGTTAGCTCGAGCGCACTCCTCGCAGCAATGTATCCGAATTGGATTTTGATTCGGCAAGATACCGAAGCAAACTGAATGTTGCCAATTTTCACAGTAGCTGGAAAAAAAAATTGGTTGCTCGTATAACAATGCAAGAGAGAGATATAGCTTTTTAATGTAACGATCGCTAGGCAGAATCCATTTTACAAGCTTTTATATACTTTGCAACGTGTGCTAGTTAGTATGTATGTTTGTCTATCATCTAAATATAGCTTTAAAAGGGAAGTTTAAAGAAAAAATGCCATTAAGGATTTTAGCTTCCATATAAAGTTCATATAATCTATGCAGAATAACTTTTAGTACCATTTTCTGCACAACTTGCAATGGCTCTAGCGAGATTATTGTGATACAAGTGATTTAAAACCACTGATATAACTTTTGAAAGATACAAAGGATGCAGATACGAGTATATCACTAATATGTAACAGGCTAGTCTTAAGCGGAGCAACAATACTGGATCACTAAAACGTTTTAATTGAGGGGGCCCTTTCCATCTACACGTTTTTAACATATAGGACAAATCATGAACATCTGAATACATTTTAGCGACCGATATACAGCTACGTTTTGCTTGGTAGGATGTCGATATGATAAACGAAGCCTGATGAGAAGCGATGGACAGCCCCGGATCTACGGGGGCGGGGGGAGGGCAAACCAGGGTAACTGCCTTGGGCGGCAATCTAAAGGGCGCTAAATTAATGTGTTGGTAAAGACTTGTTTTACTAAAGCGCCTAGCATCCAGGGGGCACCGTACTATCAATTGCTCGTTTGATTTTGGAACACATCCTAAGTTGATTTTTGAACGCATGAGCAGTATGTGTGTGATGTCTCCGCCAGGAGAATTCCCGTCACGGCTAGGAAAAATTCTCCCCACAGACAGAAGGGGAGCGGAGCCGAAAAAAGCCGAATGGCCGAGCGTCAAGCGGCGGTCGGTATTTAGGTGACTGATTAGGTTGCAAGTAATTCCCGTTGTTGTTCTTCGTTTACAACTACTCCTTCAAATGTGTCACTATAATTTATTAATTATTTGATGTGGTAGTAGATTTTTTCGCAGAAAGAAAAGCTCGTTGTGTAAAGCTGTAGCAAGATTAGATAGTAAAAATTTCTGGACCTGATTATTACCCCGTCGGACGCCAACAGTGCCTATAGGTATTTTGCGTTGTTTGATAGATTAGCGCGTAACCGTTTAGTCCGGCCCTTATATATATTATATAAAATATAATATACATGACTAACAAGATTAATTACTAGGTAACAGAAAGTAATTCATGAAAAACTGATATTGTTAGTATTTATTAACAAAATTCACCAAAAAGATGCGGTGCAGTTTATTGCGCGCGAAGGCTTTTGTTCGGTTAAAGGCGTGTGTACAGTGTGGCATTTGCGTGTTCTACACTGGTTGAATGTATTCTATATTAATGCCACATAAGCAAATGCTTCAACTAATAGGCAATAAAGAGTTCAAATTTATTTAAGGTTCCATATTTCCTGGTCACAAAAAATCCCACTCAGTAATAATTGATTTGTGAGTTTTCAAAAATCAATAATCTTAAATGCTGGAGAGGAAGGATGCCAATGTCAAGCTTTTGCGCCCCGGCTTGAAAAATTTGTAGATTTAGAGCTGACGGGGATCAGTGTCTTCTACGACATTGAGCAAGTCATCGCTTGAAGATAGAATGTTTCATTATCTCATCTGCTGATTAAGCACAACTGAGGTGGACTTCACCGACTTCGTGATTGAGGTAGATTGGCCGGTGGGACCTATCGATGGAAACACTCTCTATCCCAGCTGCATAAGTAAAAATACTTCATGTTAAATTACTGAAAAGTATTGTCGAAATATCCTTACTGGCAAATAATGTGGGTATGTCCGTAAGCAGGGTCTTCGTTACATGGGCATCTTATTGGCACAGCAATCTCCGGTTTAGAATGGCTCGCTGGAGATAGAAAAATACAATGTTACTTTGAGCAAACTATCCTACTTACACCGCAACTATGAACTAACAAATGAAAAAATATATACTCGAAGCTTGAGCGTCGGTGCTTTGCTTGCTCATGGGGTTATCCTCAACATCTGTTTCATTGTGGCTATTCACATTTTCATACACTTGCGAAATGCTTCCCATCGTAATGGGTGCAATTATGGGCAACTTATCTATTTCTGCGTTCAACTCAGGCTCATAACCTTGGAGACAATAATCGCGCGGGGTCACTAATAAAAAAAATCTGTTGTGTCACCCCAAGACTTTCCTGACTAGTATCCGGGGAGGTGCGAAAAAACAGCGACATTGTTTACTCTAGTACCCCTAATTTTCCCCAACCGTAGGTCGTAGAGACCCCAAAATCAACTGGACTATTCACACTGACCATACCTATCGATTGGAGAAAGAAATTTTGAAAGCGGGGACAGTATGTAATCAAGGTTCCCCAAATTTGTATGGCAGGTACCCCAAACGTTGGTCGTAAGTACCCCAAAAACTAATAGGTTCTTCCGATGGTTAACAGAAGCTTCTATGCCAAATTTTAACTTAGACAGATTAAGCGTCTGGGCGCTATCGCGGAAACAATTTTTTCGCCGGGAACCCCAAATTTGTATGGGAGGTACCACAACCGTAGGGCGTAGGGACTCCAAAAACTAATGGGTTCCTCCGACGGTTAACAGAAGCTTATATACCAAATTTCAGCTCAATCCGATTAAGCGTCTGGGCGCTATCGTGGAAGAATACATACATACAGACATGCAGACATACAGACATACAGACATACATACAGACAGAGATCGGTCTGGAAATAGTCTCAATCGTCTCAGGGAGTCTCAAAATATATATTCCCATCTTCATCTCAAAAATTTTTTTTAGCGCGATCACAATACTTTCCTTTCCGATAGGTCGTCAGGAAAGTAAAAACCAAAATAAAATCGTTATGCACCAGAATTCCACATAGATTGCTTACAATTCCTTCATCATCATTATCATCAGCAGCAGCTGGTAAATGTCCACTGTTGGACATAGTCCTCCCCATCATAGGCCATAGAATGCCATGACGAAAGGTCTTGAGCCGCCTCCATTCACCTACCTCCTGCAACCTTGGCAATGTCATCGGGCCATCTTGTAGGGGGGGGGGGGGGGGGGGAAGGGGGATTCCCACACTGTGTGAAACGTTTCGTGTTTGCCATTCGAGAACCTTTTTTCTCCAACGGTTGTCGGTTGTGCCAGCTATATGGCCTGCCCATTGACATTTCAAGTTGATAATTTTACGATCTAATTTGTGAATGGACAGATTTCTCGGTCCTACAGTCTGGACACAGATTCAAAGTCGCTTGCATGGCCTCTACCTGTCAGCGGTAATTCGGTTCGAATTTACCTGTCAATATCACACGGGATCGGGTGGCCAACGGGTCATTTCAAAGATTTCTGACTCCAGGTCAACAACCAACTCCACTGCTTGAAATGAATGAAATATACATTTCAAGACCCCCAGTTATTTGCCAGAGTGCAAAGTCAATTGGGTAAGCCGCCCAGTAGTGCTCGAGGTATTCCCACATATTGGATCCCATCCCGCCCGTCCACGACACAGGCCAGACAAATGGTTCGGGTAACAACGGCAGAAAGCTCCATCAATTTAGATGAGTTCAATCGAAGGTCAAGCATAGTGTTGGCTAAGGGCTTCAAGCCAAAACTGATAATAGAAAAATGCACACAACCCAACCTCTCGTACCCGAGTCATTCAATAGGTAAACATAGAATATATCTTGGGTAGAATAGTAAAGCATCCCCAATACTGGAATTCAGTCATTTAGAAGCAAGGAGGTTATATTGCAGGATTTTAAAGAGATACTGTAAAAAATAAACATTTAAGTAAACAAAAAATTGTGTACATTACTAAAAAATACAAATATAGCTGCTATGGAATTAATTGACCGAAGTCGTGCCCATCATAATACTGTTATTACACTTCTGGGTGGTGAGCGGCGGACTCCTGACTGACGTCTGGCTGTAGTAGCTATTGCTACACACTATCGTACAGGGCCAGGATAAAAAAAATACTTTTAAAAGTCCTAACTAAATATCTAAAAAGAAACATTCAAATTTTATTTTAAATTGTAGGAAATTTTACTATAGTGTTTAGATAAAAGTTAATGAATTGAGGAGACTAGGAGAGAATTAATAATAATAATTGAAATTATGAAGGTATTTTGATACGACTTAATAACATTACTATATTATTTTATAAAATAACAGAGTCGAGATTCACGTCTGCATTCCTAAATAAGCAAAAATCAGAATTTAAATTTTAAAAATAACATTGCAATATTAGAAAAATGCATTGCAAGAAAATGGTTTACTGTAAGATATCTATTCTATTCTAATGTAACAAACAAGCAAATGATACTTATATTTACCTATTTAATTCAAATACAGTACTACATAATTGTTTGCGCCTACACTTCATTTTAATGTTACTTTGCTGAGCAAAGCCAAAACCTGTCTAGCATGAAGGTTTGAAACCTGTTTTTGATCAAGTTCACTTTCGAAAATGACTTTTCTCCACTGCTGTTTGCGATGGTGATAGTTACATTCTTAGAGCAACCTCGATATATGGAAAACAATCGTCGAGTATTTTTTCTAGGACTTTATTTTTTCTAGGACTTTATAAATCCACCTCTCGTGACTTTTCATTTTCCTCATCATCGTTTTGAAACTCGTGGCAAAAATCTTTTCTTTTTTGTAGTGCTGGCCCAGAGGCTGCACCTTAGGAAGCCTGTGTGTAAATACGGCCCTGCCCTCGTGTCTTATTATTATATAATTGAAGGGTTAACGGAAAAACAATCAATGTCAACTGTTTAAAATTTTTGGTAATTCCGTCTATAACATTTACTAACTTACATAATAAATTTTAGCAAGGGCTTGAGGGATTTTTTTTTCTGTGAACATATTTGTTTAAAAAAAAAATACATTTTACATAAATTCCACCTCAGAGGGAAAAGGAAAATTACAGGGTGTTTTTAATTAGTGACATCCTTGTAGTGGGTAAATCAATATGAGGAACTATGCAACTTTTGATTTTAAAAAAAGGGTCCGAAACCAAAATATTATTCATTTAAAAAAAAAACAATACTATAAAAAGTTCTGAGCACGCTGCGCTGTCTAGCGGTAGGTAAAATATCGATAATTTTGTTTTTTAGCGTTATTTTACATACCGCTAGATGACGCAGCCCACTGAACACCTCAAAATTTTCTTCAATAGGTATAATTTACAAATTTACAAAAAACGTTTTTTTTTGTCAAAATCGGATTATTTTGTCATACTGATTCACTCACTACAAGTATGTCCTTAACCTTTGAGTAGCGGCAAAGTTTCATGGCAGACCGTGGCAATTTATTGGAATTTCTTGCAATATCGCCGCGCTCGACAAAAAGTACTATAACTATGGAACTACTATAGCAATCATTAAAAGAATAACTCTGCAATGATCGCATTGAAATTATATATCGTATATAGAATATTAAAATCTCATTTTGTGAAGCAATTAGATAATTATGTATAAATATAAGAAAGTCGAAAAAGTGAAAAAAACTCGGCATTTCTAACTTGTACTTGTCTTATGGAAAAATACGGAACCCTATTTAGAAACTGTAAATACAATCATGATATTTATTAGATTCTCTATCAAATGTAATATTTCGTTTTGCTTATTTACATACAAAAATATTTAGATATTAGCTCATAAAAACCAATTAAAATTTTGATGATTTCTCAAAAAAAAAAATTATTGTTTGACAATGGAATTTTACCAGAAATATCCGCGAAATGACGCGCAAACTTATTGTAGCGGCAGTCTATGTATCTATGGTAATAATGCGGTATTTGGTATGGATTTTAGGATGCGTAAGAATTAGAAAATAATATTACTGTGACCTCCGGGAGCAAGCCGCCAATATTGGTTGTTATCTACCTAGTCAACGGTGTTCTGATGTGCAACCAAATGTGGTAGTTACATAGCCGAAGGGTTAGTTACAAACTCATCTTGTATAATATAAGAATATGGGACTTACAATAATATAATTTATAATTATGCTTCATCATACCATCATATATTATGCTTATATGTAACTTTTTTTATGCTGTATGTTTTTGATAAAACTAAAAAATATATATGATAATAACAATATGTATGTCTCTAGAAAAAAATACATTTTACTTACATTATACCTCTGGAAAAAAGCAAAAACGTGGAAAAGTCATTGTAGTTGTGGAACCAGCGACAAAAAAGTGCAAGAGTTTTGTAAAAGCTGATACTTTCAGATCAGACAGTATTTTGGCCATAGAATCAAGGATGTATCCAGGGGGGGGGGGGGGGTACAGGGGACGAGTCCCCCCCTGAAATTTTTTGAGTAAAAAATAAAGACGAGGAAAAATTTTGAATCAAGGAGAATCCGCGTTTTAATAATCTAGTGTCAGGCACGTATCCAGGAGAGGGGGATAGTTGGGATTTAACCCCCGGAAATCTGGTGTATTTTCGATTCATTATACAGGTAAATTCAAGTTTGGTGGGTGCCGCACGCGTTGTTTCAATGAATGTCCCCCCCCCCCCCGAAACTGAAGTCTGGATAGGTGCCTGCATAGAATGCCGGGGTTGAGTCAGCAGGCCAGATTCCGGGACACCTGGCGCTGTAGTACTAGGAAAGGTGTAATTTTAATTAATACCGCCAAAGTGTTTTGGAAAAGCTTCAAATTCAGCAGTAGACAGTGGATGTAATAAAGAACTCGAAACAAATGTTTAGACTTAACAATAGAGCGCGCGGCGTCAGCGTTACTCAATACATGTCACAAAAATGGAGCACCTGCCAATACGCTGGTACGTATTTGTCGGTAACTATTTTGCATCGGTCCTATGTGCTGCGCAATACAATGGACTTCATTTTTGTGGCATGTATAGAGTAATAATGACGGCATGCATTCTATTACTAAGCAGTCTGGCCATTTCTTTCGAGCTCTGTGTTGCATCCACTATCTACTGATGAATTGTCAGCTTTTCCAAAACACTTTGGGGGTACTAATTAAAATTAAACCTTTCATAGTACGCCAGTGCCAGGTATCCCAGAGTCTGGCCTGCTGACTCTACCCCAGTATTCTATGGCCAAAATACTGACTGATTTGAAAGTGTTAATGTACCACCGAATAAAGATATGCGGTCCGGCTACTGGGGCGAGGGCAGTTCTACGAATTTTGGCACCCCTCATAATATCGGATTACACGGCTGTGGCTTGCCTATGCAGGGATGTGTGTTGGCATGAGGTACTGGCGATCGTCCCGTTGCGTGTATTATGTAATTGTGTAATTGTTTATTTAGAGTATGGATGTAAACGCTGAGTAGATTAATAGAGGAGATAAACCTCATGTTTATTTCACGAGCGTTAATTAAGTTAGAATATGGTTATATTGTTAAAATTAGATTTGCGATATGCTAAAATAATGTAGGCTAGCGTACGATATGTACAATGTAATACAGAGCGTCTCTACAGACGCGGTCGACGCGGAGGGCGCTCTGTAAAATATTTTCAGTCTGCATTTTTACGGCCCGAGCGAAGGGCACGTGTTAGGTACATTGCATATTGGCGGCGTTTTACCAGCGTACGCTCGCAGTTTTAGAATAAACCTTTAAAAAGAAAAGTTTTTGGTTTTAATGTACGGAAGAGAGACATAGCAGACCGGAAAGTGCCGCCACGGTCGCGTAGCAACGATCCAGCAAAATTAAAGAATTGCTAAGGTGGGCGACGAACTCAAGACCGTCTTCAGAGTGCAAGCTGAAGATGAACTTCGCGCTACAATCATATTTTATAAAACTCTTGCACTTTTTTGCGCTGCCTCTTGGACTACTGGCCTTGATCAGTATTTTCCATCACAGTTCCTCGCGTCAACCGGAGGGTCAATGAGGTACCCCACCTCTGGACCCGGCGGGAAAGAACAATCAAGGTCGACCTTCACCGCGTGGACCTTGATCGTTCTTTCCCATCACTCGTTTTCTTCTCTTTTCATTTAAGGGCAGGCTATGATATACAGTACCGAGCAAATTAATTGGAACAAGAGTATTTTTCTACCGATCTGTGCAGTAATTCAAGTCTGGTTTCATGATGATGAACTGAAAGGAAGCTGTCAAAACCTGCTAAATTCTATACCTACAAGATGAAAGGTGTTATCAACGCAAAAGGAGGACACATTCTATATTAAAACTATCAATCTATAAATGTGCAGGTTCTGCCAAGGGGCAGAGGAAACTCCCCTGTACCTCATGTGTGAGTGGGGCCCGCTGATGGGTAAAAGATACACACCCACTTGGGAGGTCATTCATTACCTACAACCTGAGAAGGTAAAACAATCTGGCGCCAAAAGCCTGTTAAGGTTCTTAAATGACACGAGGCTTAGCGCAGAACTATAGTAGGTGGCGAAACCAATATATCAGCAATGGTCGCAGTGTTACAAGGCTCATAAAGACCTTAGAAAAGCCCCACACAACAAATAAAATAAAATAAAACAATCTATAACTACCAGTAATGTTTTTGTATGTTTAGATTCCGAAAAGTGCTTTACTTTTCGAATAAAGATTTTTCTTTGTTCCAATTAATTTGCACGGTACTGTAGATATATGATATAGAAAATATCAAACTAATGCTATTTTAATTGAGATAACGATTTGCTGAAGGAAAATAGAAGTTTCCAATGGTGCTAACTCTTCCTTTGCCTATGATTCATATGTTCGTGGTGGTCGTAAACAAAATAAAAATAGGTTTAATTATATAAAAATCACTTACTATTGTCGTGAAGGTAAAGCCGAATGATTATACCATTTCCAGGTGGAAGAAAACCAATTCCATTTGCCAGTAGGTCTCTAGTTTTTTCACATACCTCATCGTCGAGGTGGAGTTTAAACGAACTAATAATCCTAAATATAAAAAATACGTGTGGCACTCGGGGACTGCCGCGGTAAAGCTATTGCATAGCATTTTTAACAACTTGTGCAATTATAATTATTTATTTATTTTATTTATTTTATTTTTTCTGATATCAGATAACTGCGCTCTATCGGAAAACGTTGAAATTATTCCGAATCATTTGCGGCTGTGAAAGCAAATGATTCTGAATAATTTAAACGTCTTCCGATAGAGCGCCGCGCACGAGCAAGCAAAAAAACCGGATTATTCGAAAAAAATCGTAGATAAAAAGATAGATAATTAAATTATCTTTAAAATGGTGCAGGTTTCATAAGAATACGCCAGATAGTATTTGCGTAGTAGTCGTTTTTGTGTTCGGTTAGACATAATTTCACAAATTAATTACACTATGTAATATAAACAAAATCTAAAATATTCAAAGCTAAGAATAATAGGAAAATGTTCTTGTTTAACATGTATTTTTTTTGAATCGTAACCAGTACTCGTTTAGACGTAATTATCAGTTTAAAATCATTAATTTTCGTTAAGAAATTTCTTCATTCGGTCGCCGCGCTGGCCTAAGGCCCGCGATAAAAGCTATGCAATAGCTTAAAAATAAAATCGACAAAAAAGAGAATCCGAAACGACGTACAGTATTGTGCAAATTATTGGAATCATAGGAAATTGTTATAGTAAAATCGTTTATTGCTTGTAAAATAATGGGCCCGATTGAGTTTCTTTGTGAACTAAAACTAAAATTGGTCCAAGCGAAAGAGACAGAGCAATACGTTAGAGCGGAATATGAAACGGACGATCGTCGATAAATACTACCTGTCGAACTTATATTCGTCCGAATAAATTCGAGCATATTTCGTGCGGTGTAAGATTCAGATGCTTTGACCTTGGCGGGCAATTTTAATGCGAAAAAGGGACAACCGGTCATCACACATTCCGCTTTAGCGTATTGCCCTGTCTCGTTCACACGGACTAATTTTCGATTTTACTTCACGAAGAAACGCAATCGAGCTCAATATTTTTACAAAATTATGCAACTTATATTACACTAATTAATAGGAAATATGTCCGCCTTTGTTTTCAATAACTGCATTTACTCGTTTTGGCATGGACTCCACTAGCTTTTGGCAGTTTGCTGAGATCCTCTCATCCCGATATCTTGCCTGAATGACCGCTTCTATCAAATTTGTTTTTGTAGTGCAGTGGATGTTGCACAGTCTGGCTTTGCAAATGGCCCATAAATTCTCGATAGGGATTAGATCGGGTGAATTCCCGGGCCAATCCAGATCAGTTATCTCCTTGTCCTGGAAATATTTCATCATTTCTTTCGGCTTGTCGCAGGGAGCAGAGTCCTGTTGAAGAATTGCTCCTCCTAGAGGTTGGCACTTTTCAAGCTCTTTATTCAAATGCTGTTCCAACATGGATTTGTATTTTTGGCTGTTCATCATACCATCGATTGGCACTAAAGATCCATCACCCCCAAAATATTGTTTTGACTGGATGTTTTACAGTTTGGTCAATATGAGCTGGAGTCAATTGTTCGTTTTGAGACCACCTAACGAATTTAGACCGCTATTCCTGAACTATGAAGTAAGTTTCATTTGTAAATAAGACCTTTTTCCAGTATTCCGCAGTCCAGTTAAAGTATTTTCTGGCCCTGAACAGCCTCTGTTTCTTCATGTGGTCATTGAGAAGTTGTTTTTTTTTGTGGTCAATAGCCCTCCGACCAGATTCCAAAAGTCTTCTAAGGACAGTTAAGCCATGTATTGTTAGGCCTAATGCTGCTAAGTCTTGTTGCAGATCGTGACTTGTTTTTCTTGGGTACAACTTGCTATTGCGAAGCAAAAAGCTATCATCTCTTGGTGTCGTCTTTCTATTTCTTCCACAGTTGTTCGATCTCTTCACTTCGGCTGATCCAGTGTCCCTTTTACGCTTCAAATTCTTGCTTACTGCTTCTTGACTCAATCCACACACCCAAGTAATGTCTCTTTGTGACATATACTTGTGTTCACGAAATATAGGTACATCTTTGAATGATAAAACATCCAAAACTTGGTGTAAATTTTCCGAATAGCAAGTTATAACAACAGGAACATAATAAAAGGTTATGTTTGTAATGCTTTGACACCTGTCAAGTGACATTACAGAGTTGCAATATGCAAAAAAGGTTTCAAAATCAGGATGATTCCATTAATTTGCACAATACTCTAAATAGGGACTGGATAGGCTAGTCTGAAAAAATATACCGCCTGAAAAGATAATTCGACACATGGGGACAGTATGATTACACCGAGATTCGGGACATAATGGGCTCGATTGCGTTTCTTCGTGAACTAATATCGAAAATAGTACATGCAAGAGAGACAGAGCAGTGCAAAGAAAAGGAATTATAAACAAAACTAAAATCTTTTACTGAATAAAAGCTACGTACCGCACGAAAAATAATCTGAATTAGTTTGAAAACATGTCGTCCGGTCTTACATGATGCCGCTTTATGTTCGACTGGTAGTTTTACGCCGGAATTTTTTCATATTCCGCTCTAACGTACTGGTCTGTATCGCTCGCATATACATTAGTTCGACTAAAATTATAATTATACAATTTTCGTTCGCGAAGAAACGCAATCGGGCACAATATGAGGATTTTTCATAAAAGAATCCTATCCAGTCTTACTATATAATTGTGTATATATGCATATTATAAAGAATAAAAAGTACTTGTGACTGTTGCCCGCTTCTACAACGATACCAGTGTCGTCGCCATCATATTTGTAACGTAACAAATAGAATTCTAGCAACGATTTCGGGTCCCTATCATCTCCGTAAATGCCGAACTCGAGCTCTGACAACTGAAACATAGGAATCAAAATATCACAGACCAGAAACACCACTGATCAATATAGTCTGAGAACGAGGTTTGTCAAAAAAATCTGAATCTGAATCGATTTGGGAATTATTGCAGAATAGGCCCCTTTCTCGAAAATCTAAAAAATAAAGAAATAGGTACTACTAGATTCGATCATTGAAAGAAACAAAACTTCGGACGCGTAAAATTTTGAGACAAAAAAAAAAACAAATTTTCATACCAAAAAGAAAGCATTTTTAAAAACTTACTTAAAAAAAACTAATCTAACCTACCACTAAATAGGTGTTTATGTATTATTTAAAAATAATGAAAACCAACCGAAATGTATGGGTTTGACGCTTCTTTGAGTGCCTATATATTGCTTATTTATTGAGACCGAATAAAGATTATTCACAGCAGATTCGGAATCAGCGTGATCAACATAGTCGGGTGACTTTAAAAAATCAACAAGATAGTGTAGGTTTCTATACTGCATTAATACCTCGTTTTGATCCACGTTTGAGTACAAACTCAGAAATGGCGGCCATTTTAAAAGTGAAAATTTTCGGCATGCAGTTGACTTTTTTCTATCAGTTATCCAGACTAAATAATGCACTTACATATTTATTATCAAATGCGTCAAAAATCCCTTTCATTGCTTCCTTGAACCACTCGCCTCTCTTCGTTGTCGGAACATCCTTTAAAAGGTGAATGCGCATGCCTCGAAAAATTTCATATGTATAATCTTCCACCGGGATATTCCCACGATTGTACATTAGCGTGCTCAGACAAATTTCGGTTGCTCTTTTCATCCAAAGGGCCGACGACTTATAACTAAGCATAGCATTTGATACAATTGTTGTTGTTTTGATACAGTTAACAATATCAACATCAGCATGGACTCTAATAAAGTTCAGGTCGTTAACACCGCCAAATTTCTGGGTATTACAATAGACCAGAATTTAAACTAGAGTCCACATATCGAGAGGCTATCGAAGGAACTGTCTTCTGCTATTTATGCCATACGAAAAATCAAATTTCTAGCCGGTGAACAAGCCACAATGAGCACATACTATGCGTGCTTTCATTCGAATGTGGCTTATGGAATCTTAACATGGGGTAATTCACCAGATAGCCATCGTTTTTTTATACTGCAAAAGCAATGCACTAACCATCACAAGGACGAGAACAAAAGATAGAGATATTTCTTTGCGTCCGAAAACCACCAGTGCCGGATTAGCCATAAGGTCAAGTAGGCCCTGGCATATGGGCCCACGCCGTTTAGGGGGCTTCCGGGCTTCCGAATAAGTAATCATTACAGCCATAATTTTTGAAATTGTTTCTAATAGCAAAAAAACATTGAATTGAAATTCTAAGAAAAAATGTTTTATAAACTGTTTGATCCTATAATTGAATTGCTTATTTGGGAAACAACACTAGTCACATTTTTTTCGATTTTTACTTTTTGATGCAACTTTATTCTAAATACCTAAATGCATCTTCTCAGAAAAAATAACACTAGTCCACCAAATATCTATGGAGCAGTAATGGCGCGAAATTTAAAAGTCCTGGACTAGTGTGGTTTCTCCCTTCTTTGTCTATGCTGTCACTACATTCTACTTACGTCAACTCACAGTGAACGTATTTTGTATTCACATTCACAAAGACAATACCGCCTACATTTATGTATATCATGAGGGAACTGGCGGAAAAGGCCCAAACGAGGTCATACTTCAATGAGCACATGGCTTCTGTGGACCACCTGCACATCTTCTCTGACGGGTGCGGTGGTCAGAACAAAAACCATACAATGGTTCGAATGTGCTCCGCCCTAGTGTCAGGGGGAGAGTTTAATGTTATCGAGCAATATTACCCGTTCAGAGGGCATTCATTTCTAGCATGCGATAGGGACTTTGCTGTTTTAAAGAGAAAAATTAAAACAGCAGAGAGAGTTTTCACACTAAAAGAGTACGTCGAACTCACGGTTCATTCATCCAATAAAGCAAACTTCTTCGTTTGCTTACCAGATAACGACACATTCACTGATTTAAAAAATTGGTGGCCGAAAATTTTCAAACGCAACATGTTGTCCGTGGAGACCAGAGGTCGTAACATTAATAAAGACAACAAACTAAATTTCAAGATGTCTACGTTCAAGCACTTTAAACATTCTAGAGAACATCCTAGAACTGTAGTAGTGTCAGAACACATCGGGGCCTTGGTAACACATCCGTTTGAACTTCAAGCCGTTAACCGTGGACCCATAGTATTACCGAATGCTCTGGATTATCCAGTTCAAAAAAAAAAATTAATAAAAGAAAATGGATGATATAAAGAAGTTTAAAAGGTTCCTGCCCGACAATCGAGACGTAAAAAGATTCTATGGCGTCATCTTCAGATGGACAGTCTGCGACCATGAAGTAAACTCTGATGAGCATTAATGGATTTAGGGATGTAAACTAAGTACACACATGATTGTAATAGTTTAGTATGTTTTAAGCATAAGAAAAAATTATAAAACCATAATAATTATTATATGTAATTATATTTTTTCTATTTATTTGAGAAACAAGTCCAGCGAATTTGATATTTTTTTATAAATGTCTGGAATATCATATAATACTTTTTTTGACTTAGAACAGACAATATAATGCAAGACTACTTCTAGAAAAAAATGGCCTCTTAGATAATACACAGGCCAAGATAAACAGTTTTTAGCCTCTCCTGAAAAGTTGACCTCACTTATGTTGTTTCTCAAATAATCGATTCAATTGTAATAAATGGCATAATTGTCATAAATTATCAACAGTTGGGGCCCTGAGAATTAAATGGCCTAAGGCGCACGCCACACACAACCGACGTAAAACTCGGGCAGGGCGCAGACGGGAAGCGACGTGTTTGCCTCCCGTCTTTTATGTTTGTTTTGCGTTGCGTCTTTTCTATACATTTTGTATGAAAGTTCTTTAAACGGACTTTGCATCCGCGACGTGTCCAAGTCTTATAGAAGAAGAGAGACTGGTATTTGTTTGTGTGTAGTCCAAGTCTTAAGAGTCGAGAGAAGGCACTGTCCATTATAATTATCGGTCCTACATTGCGGCACACTCCCTCCCCTTCATCCCATCTTTATACTATTCTATACGTGGATTGAAATAAGGAGAGTATATTGTTGAGGTTTCATGATCCACGCCGGGGTTACAGGAGTTAACAGTAACTAATAGTCACAACGAGATCCAATAACGGTCCTCTTTCTGATGGTCAGGACGGGTTTACCCCTATTACTGTGCTAAATGAAGTATCCAGCGTTACACTATTTTTTGAGGTTCGGGCTTATTTACGGTGACACCACCCTATGAATATCATCCATACATTTTAGTAGAATACTCCTTGAAAACATCCTGCATCCACTCCCGATCGTACGATCGACAGTGTTCATTTATAAATGAAACACCAATTCAAATGTATTGTTCTATTTGGTATAATTTGAAATACTTGGAAGCTAGCAACATGAAGATATTATTACAAAAGCTTGTCAATTTTCCAAATGCTTAAATAAAAGTGATTTTATTGTAGCTTACGTAAAAGCAAATCTATAACTTGTTTTAACATCTAAGCCATTAGCAAATTAATACAAATGTTAGTCAGATCAATAATAAAATTGCAACAATACAAATACAAATACTTATCAATATCAATGCAAAAAAAATATAAAATATCATCTTATTAGAGTTTATTATACATAGGGTATTGGGCTCGATTGCGTTTCTTCGTGAAATAAAATCGAAAATTAGTTTGTGTGAACGAGACAGGGCAATACGCTAGAGCGGAATGTGAAATGATCGGTTGTCACTTTTTCGCATTAAAACTACCCACCAAAGATAAAGCATCTGAATCTTACACCGCACGAAATATGCTCGAATTTATTCGGACGAATATAAGTTCGACAGGTAGTATTTATCGACGATCGTCCGTTTCATATTCCGCTCTAACGTATTGCTCTGTCTCTTTCGCTTGGACCAATTTTAGTTTTAGTTCACAAAGAAACTCAATCGGGCCCATTATTTTACAAGCAATAAACGATTTTACTATAACAATTTCCTATGATTCCAATAATTTGCACAATACTGTACGTCGTTTCGGATTCTCTTTTTTGTCGATTTTATTTTTAAGCTATTGCATAGCTTTTATCGCGGGCCTTAGGCCAGCGCGGCGACCGAATGAAGAAATTTCTTAACGAAAATTAATGATTTTAAACTGATAATTACGTCTAAACGATTAAACGATAAATTTATTATACATAGGGTATTGGGCTCGATTGCGTTTCTTCGTGAAATAAAATCGAAAATTAGTTTGTGTGAACGAGACAGGGCAATACGCTAGAGCGGAATGTGAAATGATCGGTTGTCACTTTTTCGCATTAAAACTACCCACCAAAGATAAAGCATCTGAATATGTTCAAATTTATTCGGACGAGTATAAGTTCGACAGGCAGTTTTTATTGACGATCGTTCGTTTGATATTCCGCTCTAAAGTATTGGTCTATCTCGTTCGCTTGAACTAATTTTAGTTTTAGTTCACAAAAAAACGCAATTAGGCCCATTGTATTTATGAAATACATAATAATATAAAATATATGTACTTTGTTTTTCAATAACAGCATTACAGTAACTAATTTAAACAAATACCAGTTTAAATGAATACGCAGTTTAACATTTAAATCTAAGGACATAATTCACAAAACAACACAAAGTAAGACATTAAAAATACTTGTACATTTAATTACGCTAAAACCTTATTTATTATTCATTCAATATGCAACAGTCTATATATGGGCTAAAGTCGTTATACCGGCATTATAATAGTTATAACATAAAACTTAATATAGACATTTTTAGCGAAATATATAAAAAAAGCCCAAAGTAAGATGATAAAAATACTTTTACTCATTCAATATCCCAGCATACTAGTTTAGTCAAGTCAATTACCCAGCATACTAGTTTAAACAATAAATTAAATTTAAAGACATGATTTACAAAAATACACAATGAAGCTCAAACTGGGACATTAAATACGTTAAAAATTTAAAACTAACATTTTATTCAAGCAACATTCAAAACTATAAAATAAAAATATACGAAACAATGACATCAGAATTACGTGAAAGTTAAAACAAAATAAATGTGTAAATCATTTATTTTAATAATCATAAAAATAAATGTGTAATAATACAATGGAAATCTAGCAGGTGAATATAATTTCATTATACTTACACACATTTTAAGGGTAAGAAGGCACTTTGTTTTCAATGTTATTTGCAATGTTTTTTTATTAACTTTTGTTAATGCTAAAAATATTTTCCGAAATTTTATTTCCTTACTTGATGAACATTTTTGGTAATGCTATTACAATTAGCCAGTCAATCTGTATATGAAAAAGACCTAGATTTTGCAAATATCATGAATTCTTTTTAATATGTCATGTATTCTATTTAATATGTCACATAGTCTTATGTAATAGGTCATGTCTTTGTAATATGTTGTTAGGACCCGTGCCAATAGTAAAAGACCAAGTTTGAAGCTTTGATAGATAACAAGCTGTGCAATTCTCAAAAAACAGTGTAATTTTTGCAGTTCTTTAGTTTTTAATCAATATTTCCTAAAGTATGCGTCTTACGGAAAAGTTGTTATTTTCTTTTTTTAAGCAGGTTAAATAAATTTGCAGGTTTAATTTAAGCCTAAAGCAACGCCGTATGTCTAGAAGTTTCCTAAATACAGCTCTTTGAAAATTGTCAATGTTTTTTTTCAAAAAGTGATGAATTTCACAACAAACAAAAAACAATTTCTTTGGAGATTCGAGAAGCCACTTGGTGATCTGAGCGATGGGTGCGCTAATAAGATTGCCAAACATTGCTAATATTCAAAAAATTGTATCTCAAAAAGTTCTGGACATACAGTGCTTGATTTAGGCTACAATATTGATTTTGTAGCCAATTTAATCCACTCGTTTTTGGCAGGACGCATACTTCAGAAGATATGGAGCAAAAATCGAAACAACTGAAAACATTTCACTGGTTTTCGGGCATTGCTCAGCTTTCACAGGTCTGTCTAAGCTGCAAACTTGGTCTCCTTCTATTGGCACAGATCCTAAAAACATATAAAAAATGTACTTTGCAAGGTCGGATGAAAACTGACTATATGCCAATTTTATTAATACGAGACTCAAAAGTATCAACTATACTAAAATTGTTACTTCTTGGTCAACCGTGTCAATTTGAACAATAACAATGAGTAAAACCTAAATGAATGTTGTTTCAAAATGTAAATGCTGGATATTTAAGATGTAAATGCTGGATAAAAATGTACTTTGCAAGGTCGGATGTAAAACTGACCATATGCCAGTTTTATTAATATGAGACACAGAAGTATCAACTATACTTAATTGTTACTTCTTGGTCAACCAAGTGAATTTGAACAATAACAGTCAGGTAAACCTAAATGAATGATGTGAATACTGGATATGTAAGATGTAAATGTATTTTACTGGATAATGATGTAATACTGGATATATAAGATGTATTTTTCAAGCTGATTAGGGGAAGAGTTGATAATCCTAGCATGCTAGCGAAGGTTTGTCTCTTTGTCCCGGACAATTATAATCGTGCTCGCATTCATAATCTATTTGCGGAGCCGTCCTCGCGCACCAACCTAAGTCGATGGAGTCTGCTTACACGAGCTTTGCGGCACATAAATGCGCTATGTTCGACAGCGCCAGACTTTGATATTTTTACAGCGAGCCCGCATCTCTTCAAGGTGTGGGCATTGCGCTACTTGTTTATGGCAGAATAATATAAACTGTTTTCACTCTTATGTACTGTAAGTTTGTAAGTTTTTCTATTCTTAATGCCGGTGTTTGTATTTAACGCTTATTTAAACATGTTATGTATGTACTTGTAAGAATTCTATTATTATTTTTTTATATTTATGTGTATATTACATATCAACGGATTGGTAGAAACTGTAATGTTGATTTGTTATGAAAATAAATAAATAAATAAATAAATAAATAAATAAATAAATGCTGGATAAAAATGTACTTTGCAAGGTCGGATGTAAAACTGACCATATGCCAGTTTTATTAATATGAGACACAGAAGTATCAACTATACTTAATTGTTACTTCTTGGTCAACCAAGTGAATTTGAACAATAACAATCAGGTAAACCTAAATGAATGATGTAAATACTGGATATGTAAGATGTAAATACTGGATAAAAATGTACTTTGAAAGGTCGGATGTAAAACTGGTCATATGCCAATTTTATTAATACGAGACACAAAAGTATCAACTATACTAAAATTGTTACTTCTCGGTCAACCAAGTCAATTTGAACAATAACAATAACAATGAGTAAAACCTAAATGAATGTTGTTTCAAAATGTAAATGCTGGATATTTAAGATGTAAATGCTGGATAAAAATGTACTTTGAAAGGTCGGATGTAAAACTGGCCATATGCCAGTTTTATTAATATGCGACACACAAGTATCAACTATACTTAATTGTTACTTCTTGGTCAACCAAGTGAATTTGAATAATAACAATCAGGTAAACCTAAATAAATGATGTGAATACTGGATATGTAAGATGTAAATGCTGGATAAAAATGTACTTTGAAAGGTCGGAGGTAAAACTGGTCATATGCCAATTTTATTAATACGAGACACAAAAGTATCAACTATACTAAAATTGTTACTTCTCGGTCAACCAAGTCAATTTAAACAATAACAATGAGGATAACAATGAGTTAAACCTAAATGAATTTTGGATATTTAAGATATAAATGCTGGATAAAAATATACTTTGCTAGGTAGGATCTAAAACTGGCCATATGCCAATTTCATTAATACGAGACACAAAAGTATCAACTATACTAAAATTGTTACTTCTTGGTCAACCAAGTGAATTTGAACAATAACAGTCAGGTAAACCTAAATGAATGATGTGAATACTGGATATGTAAGATGTAAATGCTGGATAAAAATGTACTTTGAAAGGTCGGATGTAAAACTGGCCATATGCCAGTTTTATTAATATGAGACACAAAAGTATCAACTATACTTAATTGTTACTTCTTGGTCAACCAGGTGAATTTGAACAATAACAGTCAGGTAAACCTAAATAAATGATGTGAATACTGGATATGTAAGATGTAATTGCTGGATAAAAATGTACTTTGAAAGGTCGGATGTAAAACTGGTCATATGCCAATTTTATTAATACGAGACACAAAAGTATCAACTATACTAAAATTGTTACTTCTCGGTCAACCAAGTCAATTTGAACAATAACAATAACAATGAGTAAAACCTAAATGAATGTTGTTTCAAAATGTAAATGCTGGATATTTAAGATGTAAATGCTGGATAAAAATGTACTTTGCAAGGTCGGATGTAAAACTGGCCATATGCCAGTTTTATTAATATGATACACACAAGTAACAACTATACTTAATTGTTACTTCTTGGTCAACCAAGTCAATTTGCACAATAACAATCAGGTAAACGTTGTTTCAAGATGTGAATACTGGATATGTAAGATGTAAATGCTGGATAGGTAAGATGTAAATGCTGGATAAAAATGTACTTTGCAAGGTCGGATGTAGAACTGGCTATATGCCAATTTTATCAATACGAGACAAAAAAGTATCAACTATAGTAAAATTGTTACTTCTTGGTCAACCGTGTCAATTTGAACAATAATAATCAGGAAAACCTAAATGAATGTTGTTTCAAGATGTGAATACTGGATATGTAAGATGTAAATGCTGGATAAAAATGTACTGTGAAACGTCGGATGTAAAACTGGCTATATGCCAATTTTATTAATACGAGACCCAAAAGTATCAACTATGCTAAAATTGTTACTTCTTGGTTATCCGTGACAATATGAACCATAACAATAAGGATAACAATCAGGTAAACCTAAATGAAAGTTGTTTCAATACGTAAATACTGGATATTAAAATAATTTTTAGGTATCATAGAAGCACTACTTTGTAAACGACACAAAAGATAAATAACACGAAAAATACTTTTCATTTTTAAGTCAACTAATATGATTTAGTTTTAATTACCATTATTGTCCTATTCAAGATATTTTATTTTACTTTTATATTATTATTAGCGAAGTATAACATGTTAGGTTAGTCTTTGATTATCACTCTATTTAATTGTTCAATAACATGAAATTATTAATTACTTCTTAACTAACTGTGAAGTTATTTTGTTTGTGAAATTATTTGGTAGGTGGTAAACTTATCGCTATACATACATGCATGGTTTCTCTTTCCTTTGGATTAAATTGTGTATTTGAATTTTGCGTAATATAATGAAAAAGAACTATGGTGATTAGTGCCCTATTATAAATACTCTTCCGAAGCAATCACTAATGCAATTGCTGCTTTCGTATTATATATAATCAATGGTATTATCATTGATTACATAAGAATTTGATTTAACAACGTAGAGTACTACAATTTGGCAACCAGGATTTTACTACAAACCGCAATGTCATAGTTAAAAAATTGAATAATCTTTTATTTTAATATGTTCAATATGGTGACTTTAGTGGCAAACTCTAAACACGCTTAGTTGGTATAAAATATTAATATGTTTGCAAACGAATGTTTAAATCACTGGTCTTATTATTTTAATATAATTTACATAAAGATGTACATTTTTAATTTGATATGTAAATACGCACACTTTTCAAATAGACTAATAGATGGCATTATTCTGTGAAGTATGTATTATTTCTGTGAATTATTTCTACTGTATTATTTCTGTGAAGTATGCAGCCTATAAAAAATGCGATAGATGGCACTAATAATTTAATGGTATTATTGTTACCGTTGGTTAAATTACTGAGTTTTTATAATCTATCAGTCCTTTATAAAAAAACGATGTTATTAGAAGATGGCCAAATAAATTGGTATTAGTTTGGTCGCCAATACTATTAGTGCCAACTGCATTTCTAGATCATGGGATTGCTAGAGTGTTCATAATAGGGCTGTTGGTAATATGTACGTATATTCAGTTCAAACACGAAAATTACAGTTTCTAATCTTGAAACAGTAAATAAATTGGTTGGGATACATTGAATTTATAAAAAGATATATACCTAAAGTTAAATTGTACCAAAACATTTCAATTACAATATCAGTAAAATAGTATTCTTCTTGGGTTTCACATTAATTCAGGCCAGTGCACAAGAGTCTTAGGGTCAATATCAAAGAATGAAAGTTTATATGGTATTAAATATGAATATTCAATAGAAATTAGGTTTTTTAATGTGGGTAAACCAGTAAAAACTCTTGTGCAGGGCTTTTGCCTAAAGCTATATCCAAATCTCTACTTAATTATACAAGGCTGCTTGCAATGCAAAGGGCTTAAGATTACCTATAGTTTAAAGCACTTAAAACATTGACTTCTTCGAGACTTTTAGATTTTCCAGTTCAGCAGCATTTAGTGTAAAATTAGGCTAATAAATTCCTAACGCATATTGTTTTGTAAAACATTTGAAAAATTAGTAATTGTTAATCATTGCATAATTAAAAAAGAGAAATGCTGTGTAATACTTACAATTAATAGAATAAACTCATTTAAAAAGAAAAATTTGTATATAAAAATATTTTAAATAAGGAAAAATCCTGAACGCATTAAAAATAATAAAATAAAATGTTTTAATCAGTTACCTTTGTTACCAATATAATCCTTGAAAACGGAAAACACTTTACACCTTAGAAGCACTGTATTCAGTTATGTTTTGTTATGGAAAGGTGAACCAGCAATGAAGAAAGCTCCAACTCTTCAGAGAAGCCATTGGTCAAGGCGACACTCCTGTAGCCGGTCCGCAGGCATTTAATAGGAAAAGTCGCTTGACCAATGAAATTGGGATCACCAAACATATCCTCGTCCTGGACAATGAAGCGCAGCAGAGCCAAATTAGGATTGGCCACTTCGAATTCGCAAATGTCATTCCATATAGGGTTGAAGCCATTGTCGGCTAGAAAGACAAAAATCAAATGTTAGCTCTATGCTTTGTAATAATAATTATTAATCGTGTTATGTTTAATATATGAAGGGTTACAGTAAAAAAAAACGATCAATGTCATTTTACTCTCCTGGCAAGGAACGTATTGTGGATGCACTTCTGTGCGCCTGTATGAGTGTATTCCTCGACGATAGCGGCCAAACGTTTCATACGATTGAGCTGAAATTCGGCATGCAGGCATCATTTGGTGATGGCAAGAGTTGAAAAGGTTGGCGTTTAAATTGGTCCACCAGTGCACTAATCCATTTTCGATCTCGCATTATTGGACCTATAGACTTGAAAGGAGAATGCTACTATGACATGATACTATTTGTATGAGCTCTGAGCCTACCCTCCTATAACAATAAACCATAATATGTCCTATGAAAGATCTTTTGATTTATTATAAATAATTATATGACAACTATTCTTAATTCATTGTGGGTTAAAAGATATATACGGCAATGATGGCGAACGCGATTCGTCGAATATCTCTTATACAAGGGTCACAACAAAAATAACATCAAAGATTTTAATCAAATAATAGCATCGAGCTGCCTAAGGCTAGCTGAGAAACGAACCATATTGAAAAAAAGCCACTTTAAAACCACAGAAATACTATAAATGTACTAGATTTGCTGTCATAATCGATCACTATCAGGGGCGGGGGGGGGGGGGAGGGGTCGGTGGGGGAGGGGTCCTATCCTGCCTTACCACGAGTGCTTTAACTTTAAAGAAGATAGACCAAGTAGTCAGGATGTATAAAGTTCTGGATGAAAATATTCCTCTTCTTCAAATCAGACGGCCATATACACCTCATCATGCCTCGCTTTTGCCGACGACCTCTTTTATATCACTGGGAGCCCCAAGCAGCTTTCTCTGCTATTACAGAAAGTTGAGCTGTTCAGCGACTGGTCAGGCTGTATAAAAGTGAAGCCTCCAAATGTTTTTACCTTGGATTCGCCCGCATAGACCCAAAATGTACGTCCTATGATTCCAATCTGGTCTATAAAAGCTCTAATATCTCTCTTAATAGACCCAAATAACCATTTTAATATCCTTGGCAGGAAAACCACCCATCCCCATTCATTTCACCAAAACCCAACGTGTGAGAAGGTTGGGGGGGGCGGAGTTGGGGAGTGGGAGATTGGGGTTGAGGGTTTTGGCACTGGGGTAGGGGCTTGTCTGGTTGCCGGGAAAGCCGGTAACAATTGATTATTTTTTTTGTGAAATGACATTTGGTTTATAGACAAAAAATATTTTTTCTCACTCAAGCAACCTTGGCTAAAAGGCCAAGGTTGCTTGAGTGAGAAAAAATATTTTGAGTTTAAGTAAAGTTTAAATATAGAATCACCAAAGATTTCAAGAACTAAATAAATTGCATACGGAGCTGCCATGGAATTCACCGCCCGGAGGCCATCATGATACGAATTGAAAAAAATCACAAATGGTGTTGGCCGATCGAAGATTGAAAGTGAGAGAGATTGTGAAAGCCATAGGAATCTCATATGGCTCAGTGGTTACCATTTTGAATGATCACTTGGGTATGAGAAAGCTTTCCGCAAGATGGGTGCCGCGTTTGCTCACATCGACCACAAATGCAATCAAGTGACAACTTCGCATCAGGGTTTGGCGTTGTTCAACCGCAATATGGATGAGTTTTTGCGGCGTTTTGTAACCGTGGACGAAACTTGGATCTACCACAACACACGAGAGACCAAACAGCAGTCAAAACAGTGGGTTTCTCTGGGTGAATCGGCGCCAAAAAAGGCCAAGGTTAGTGTGGTCAGCCAATAAAGTTATGGCAACAGTTTTTTGGGATGCACGCGGTATAATCCACATTGATTACCTTTAAAAGGGTAAAACAATCAATGGCGAATATAATGCCAACTTATTGGGTCGATTTAATGAGGACTTAAAAACAACAATCGCATTTGGCCAAGAAAAAAACTCTTTTCCACCAGGACAATGCAAGGGTGCACACATGTGCAGTTTCCATGGCAAAAATCCATGAATTGGGCTATGAATTGCTCCCTCATCCGCCCTATTCTCCGGATTTAGCCCCGAGTGAGTATTTCTTGTTCCCAAACCTGAAGAAATGGCTCGACGGAAAGAGATTTGACTCTAACGATGAAACTATCTCACAAACAAATACCTATTTTGATGACCTTGCCAAATCTTATTTTTTGGAAGGGATAAAAAAATTGGAGAAACGTTGCACAAAGTATATAGAACTTAAAGGAGACTATGTTGAAAAATTAAACATTTTTTTATAAAAAATGGTATTTCAAAATTGTGTTTCATTCAAAAAGTAACGGACTTATTGACCCGCCATCATACTATTATTACACTTCTGGGGAGCGAGCAGTGGATTCTGGACTAACGACCGGCCGTTGTAGTTTTATCGCAGCTGTCTTGCCACATGTGAGTGAAAAAGCACAAATTAACTCCCCCATTGATCGTTTTTTTCTGTAACCCTTCATAATTATATATGACGTTCCAGAAAAGTGCATAGATGTCCTAGAATGAAAACATGAAATGGCAGAGTGTGTCGAAAAGTTCCAGAATATTCTAGAAGGCTCCAGAAGGTTCCAATATGGGGTAGCATAGAGGCGGGGAGGGAAGAGGGACGGATGAGTGGACAGGGGGAAGGGGGGATGGAACGGAAACTGAGCAATGGATTTACTAAGTGACATTCAGGTAGTCTACTATATAAAAGGCATCTCCAGGACGTACAAGTTAAATCATACATTAATCAACAGCAACGCTTATTAGGGTCCTCTTATTTGTATCTCTCGCATCACTTTATCTTGCAATATATTTAATATCAATATTCACCAATCTGTGTAAGTTTTTAAAGTGCAAATAAATAAATGAATTACTAATATGAAAAGACACATTTTATTATTGCTTAGATTAAAAGACTTAATTATTTGGTTTTGTCCATTTTTCAAAAGGGATAAAACGTATTTTTGTAAATGAAAAGACGTAAATTGCATATTCGTCATGGTGAATATTTTTCATCATAACTTACACTACCTTGGAAGAATGTAAGTGAACCCGCATGCTTTTCCTATTTAGTACTCATTTTGTGAAGAGGAGGTGCGGGGGTGTGGATACGAAAATATTTCACCAATTGCAAGTCATATAAAATACTACGCCGAATTTGTTTCATCTAATATTACGGTCTATTTTTTTCTCATATTCAAGTAATTTTTCTCATATTCTTAATTTACAAGTATTTGATAAAGACAGCATTCTACAACATTATAGCAGATTTGATGTTGATTTGCTGACCAGGGCCTAAAAGTGCCAAAAGATGCGGTGGTCATTTTAAACATCCAATATAGGCTGGTTAGCGAACTAGTATTTCCTATCCTTTGCTGTGCTTCTTTGTAACCTGGAACTCTGTTCTCCGGGCCGCTTTTATTTACCCCACCCTTTACATAAGACTTGGTGCTGCAGGTCATTACTTTATTACAGTTGCGAATGATCAAGTTATACTACAATTTTACCAAAAAAATACTTACAAACAGTTTTAGTGACAAGTTTCACTCCAGAATCATATTCTGCTCAGCAGATTTCCACCTCCACGAACGGACTAGCCGTGCCTCTTCCTGATTTTGATAAGTGACCATCTGTGCTCTGTCACGGATTTTGGATGCGCACCACCCAACGCGCCGCACCTCCTTCGCTGCCCACAACCAACTCCACCACAGCACCGACTACATCCACACTTCCTTTTTGCAGTGATCCAAGAGGAGTTCCATCACGATCGCTCGATCCATTCTGGAAAAATAATATTATTTATTTTATATTTATTTTTATTACTGGTTTTGTCTATACAGACCACCATTTCAAAACGGCTCAAAATATATATGAGGTTAATCCATAACTAATAAAAGTATTAATACATAACTAAATAATACAATCTATTTGTACTTTTTATCTCGCGGATAAGGCGTTGGCCTCTTACAGGCTAGTGGCGGAGCTTGATGGTGGACTGTTTTTGTCCTAAGTCTTCTGCACTCACCTCACGGGAGACAGATTGATCAAATTACGTTAAAACTTCCCGAGGTGACGGGTTCACCCATTGTAGTCGACAGCTCCAGTTCTACTCATTACTATATAGGTGGAGAATGGTTTCATACAGTTTGAGCCATAAGATCGGTTCGGCTCGGATCGGCTCAACTCACGATTCAGCACCTGTTCAGAAACCTCCACGTGCGGAAGGCTACCCCGGATAAGACTCTCGCGTCTCAGGCCTCACGACTGGTGGACCGGTTTTGCATCCCGGGGCCATCCGGTTTTGCATCTTGGTGGGATTGCATCCCGGCGCCACTGGGCGGCTTGCGCATTGTTCGGCGACGCCAATCGGTTGTGCACCCTGACTTATTGTTGAAGGAGTAGTAGAAGACTTTGTTCCGCGATAGATTCAAACTGAATCACAGCTGAATTACGGCAGGTAGAGACTGCCTAAGCGATTTCGGTCCCATCGAAGGTAATATTAAAATCTAAAATATACTAATAAGATCGAACTAAATAGCTGTTTCAGTAAAGGAATAAAAACCAATTTTTGCTAATAGTTCCTAAAAGTATGTCTATATAAACTTACTAAATATCACTTCATTAATTAGTTTAGGCATGGCCTTCGGTTTAAATTTTAATTAGAGGGCAATAAGAATTTATTTATTAAAGTTACAATTATGTTACCTACTCTATTTTTAAAAAGATAAAGATTTCAAATGTGAACTTAATAATATCGATTCAATATAAATAATGAATAACTATTCTAATTAATTACGATTTTTGACTGATTTTTTAAGTATAGGTTTTGTTAGTGTACATTGTGTATTTTTTTTTTATGACTTTTTGCTATAAAAGTCGTATTTGTTATAACTGCGTAAAAATTAAAGAGTAGCCCAATAATAATTTAATTTTGGTGTTGTAATAATTGGTAAAATAAATATTATTTTCAAATTATTCTAAAGTTTTCTATTTGTTATAGTAGCTACCATGCTAGTCGTATTTCCTAGAATTAAATGGCGATTATTTATATAAAAGTGGCGATTATTTACAAAAATATTGTTACTTTTTAACTACAATTAAAACACAATTATCTTTATTTAAAAATTCTAAGTGCAAGATTTATTTAAGTAGTTACTATGTATCATTTATTTATTACAGCATATTTTCAAGGAACAAACAAGATAGAAAGTATGTTTTTGTATCTTTATGACTTATATGTAAATAGTAAATTTTAAATAAACATTTGGATGACTAAAACATAGATGTTATCTCTTTAATAATGGGTATTTTGTAGGTAGGGGTATTGTCTGTGACTTTGTATGTGTCTTTTTCGAACTGAGTTATGAATTATTTAGGTCAAGATTAAAACAAAATTTATTCCTTGGTTATAAAGACCCAGGTGGACATTATTTAATCATGAAGCGTTAAGCAACTTTACCTTGATTATAGGAAATTATTTCTATTGTTTGGGTCTTTTTTCCATACACAAGAAGTTTAAAAATATCTATGTAGGGCACTTTTCCTACCTGCGGGTTAGGGTCGATTGGCGGTTGGTCATTTTTCCTGTTAGCGATTTTGTTTAAAATATTACTAAGCAACACTAACTTCTTAAATAGCAAAGAAAACGAAAATGAATTTATAGCGGATAATAAAGGCTAAAATCAGCCTTAAAATTAGGTAAGAATCATGGCAATAAAATAAATAGACGATTTTATATAAATTTGAAAACAAAAATAAAAACTTCAATCTGCTCTCCTTTAAAGTTGGCTATATGTTGCTTGGAAACTTTTACCTTTCCACCGTCCATATATAAATGCCAAACAACAAATATTAGATAAAAAAATCAGAAAAAAAAAGTTTTTTCGAAGGATAAAATTAGCTAACTAAATAATTATGTTTTCTTAAGATCGGGAGAAAGAGACTAAAAGACAAAATATATTAAATCAAAAACATGTATAGTTTACTAAGTACAAAAACAGTTTAAGGATAAGGTCCTTAATGTATTATTTAAAGAAATTATCATTTTTTTTTGTCGCTTGGTCGCCAGAAACTGTAAATAATCAACAAAATACAAAATTTTTAAGCGACAAAAAAAACGTCACAGAAGCTGGGGAAAAAAAACGCACGTCACAATGGGACTAATCGACGCAGGTTTTTTTCTGATTCCGGTTATATATATAACTCAATATCGCCTAAATTGTCGTTTAGTAACATTTTCCTCTTCGTCAATTTCTCCAATATTGATTGCTTATGCAACTGCTTGAAGGTTATCAGATAATAACATTTTAATGTTTTAACCCTGAGGTTATACGTGGTTCAGTCATGGAAAATACATACTTAAATCAAAACTTCGCATATGCAACAATTTATTATAATAAACGATAAGGTTAAAGATTATCTCTTCGAGGTTACACGTGATATGCATTTCATGATCATATAAACTACATATATAGAGCAGAATTTCGCAAACGCAACAATTTATTATAAATAACAATAAGTTTATGCGACTTTAAGGTACAGGAACATCTTAAAGTACATGCGACTTTAAACTCTAAATGCGTCGTCAGTGGATATTTTAAAATGAAAATGATATAATTGCGTATTCTACCCAAACAACTAAGTTGTAATTCACGTACAAGTGATTTTATTTAGACCTTTATTTTTGTTTACTAAAATTACCGTAAGAAAAAAATAAACATTTAATACATATTCAGTTATAATACATGCCCCACTGACTTTATAATAAGCGTGATTAAAAAGTATAAAAATGTTTAGAGGTGCAGATTAGTACTGAAATGCATGATTTGAGTTTATTTTATTTTTGTTAAAAACATACAGCATAAAAAATAACATATAAGCATACTATATAACAGTAGTAAAGCCAATGATGTTTTAAATTATTTGCTATATAAGGATTACAAAATATGCTAAACAATACAATACAAAGAAAACCAAAAAGAATTTAAAACTAACAGTTAAAATCGCTATGTGCGAGTGTATGGGTGTAAGTGTGTGTTGTGTGATGGAGAGCGTATATGTGTGTGTGTGTATGTGTGTGTGTGTGTTTGTAAATGTGTGTGTGCGTGTATGTATGTGTGTGTGTATATCTGTATTGCGAATGTGCTTGTGAGTGTTTGTATGTGCATGCTAATTCAATCCGATTTGATAATCAGCTTTTCACGTACCTCCTTAACGAAGGATCGACTATTTTGGTGGTTAAATATGTCAATATCGTTAAAGCATACATTGTATGCATGCATAACGCTCAGTAATAACGAATTGGAACCATAGTTAGTGTTGAACCTTGGTACAGCTCAACTCAACTTTACTAACTCAACTTAGAAGTTATTGACAATGTACTTACATTTTATGGAAACATAAACACGGTGAGTATAGTAAGAGTGAGTTAAAAAAATATAAAATGTAAAGAGCATACCTGCTTAAATAATTAATTCATGTTTAAACTAGTAATTATAAGAACTATTTTGAAAAATTAATTTATAATACAAGCAAGTTTTTCTGGAAAAAAAATATTTTCATAGATTATTGGTAAAATTATACCATACTGCACCTCGGGATCTGAAATTAGTTTGTTCACTTCAGAAAGATCTAAGTTATATTCATCATGTTCTGAAGTAAAACGAAGAGTATGAAATACATTTTCTGGCATGATGTAGGTGGTTTTTTTATAATCTTAGGATTTATAATACGAGATTCTTTTACATCTTCTGAAACTTGTACAATAGGAAGCGCTGCAAAATGCTTCACCATACTTCCTCCATCAATTAAATTTTTGTGAACTAAAGATGACATATATAGAACGTTGGGTATAGCAAAGAAAAAACACTCCATCTCAGCTCCTAATGGTCCGATTTTGATTTTCTTTTTTTTTTGTTTGAAAGCTTTTGTAACAAGGATTTTTTTTTGTTACTACACATTTATCTCTATATCTTTGGGGCTCTGCACAATTTTTAAAAAGAAACATTTTTAAATTTTTATGTTTTATTTTTTTACATTTGGTGATTTGTTGCATTCTTTTAGATTTGTTTGCGTTCTAATATAAAAGTTTATATTGAAACACCTCCGTTTCTTCAGATTTAAAAATGGATTTATTTTTCGCGTGAAAATGTAATCAACAAAATTCACACTACCGATCCTTTTATTGGGTCCTTGTCCATGTAATTGCTGTTTTTCACACTGGCCAATTTAAACTTGGATTTGAGTTGGATTTCCAAATTCAAATAATTTTCAATTCAAGGCCATGTTATTCTGTTTATTTGTCTTTCCGTCGGGAGTTAACGGGCCCTTGCTGAGTTGGCCACGAAGACCCACTCTGTTCAGGGTTGGTCACACTCTTGGGTCAACACCTATCCGACGGCCTCCACGCATGAAGTGCGAGCCTGGGTAGGACTCTGGCCTTATGGTCAGTTTCCCCTGGGAATCAACCTTCTGGCGCTCCTAGACGGTCTGCGCACCGTGCGGCGTAAGCCAATCGACTATGCACTCTGAATAACATATTGAGATGTCAACCACAACGGGCGAACCCGTCACCGCAGGACGTTTTAACGATTCATCGTTCTATCGACCGTGCAGTGAGCGTAGAAGACTTTGGACATAACAAATCCGATATCAAGCTACGCCACAACCCGTTAGAGTCCAACGCCTTACCGCGAGTAGCCAGGTATGTCACCTGGCGGACGGCACTCGCGCCCAAACTACCAATTGTGACCAGATTTCTCCGGTCTCTCGATTGGTTCCGAGTTCGAGGTCGCTTGCGCGGTCCTCTCCCTTACGAAGCGGTGAAACGGAGTGCACCGAATCTGTCGCGGACCAAGGCGTCCTTTGCCCGACTCTGAATAACAGTCGGGGGAGTCTGGAAGCTGTACTGTTTCCTATAGAGCGGGGGTGGTTGCGGACCTTACGTCGACTGCTCTTGAAACGACCATCGGCCATCCGATCCTGGGTGAACAGCCGGGCAAAGGACGCTGTGGTCCGCGATAGATTCGGAAAACACCGTTTCACCGCTTCGTATGGGAGAGGACCGCGCAAGCGACCTCGAACTCGTAACCAATCGAGAGACCGGAGTAATCTGGTCACAATTGGAAGTAAGGGCGTGAGTATCGGCCCGCCAGGTAACATTCCTGGCTATCTCGCGGTTAAGGTGTTGGCCTCTTACGGGCTTGTGGCGTAGCTAGACGGTGGACTGTTTTGTCCCCAAGTCTTCTACGTTCACTTCCAGGGAGATAGAACGACTAATCGTTAAAACTTCCTGAGGTGACGGGCTCGCCCGCTGTAGTCGACGACCCAAGTTGTCTTTCCGTCGTTTATTTTTGCTCAAATATTTTTATTTGTGCATCCATGGTAAAAGTGAAAATTTGCATATGTTCGAGTATGAGATGCTGTGCCGTTGTTTTCTATTACAGTTTCTTGAGTCTGGCTATATACAAGTACCGTAAATATGTACCGTTAAGAACTGCAAAACAATGTTGGAGAAACTCGTGATTAAATAGCCTGGTCAATCGCTCATCGCTACTGTTTCTCATTATCAATTAAGCAACTTCCGTTAAAATGACAAATCTGCACAGAAAATAGGGGTCAATATTTCTATTAATTAAATATATATTTTTTATACAAAGGTTTTGGCCTTAAATTTCCTTTATAGAACAACAACTTCATAGGTAAGGACCCAATATTTTTTAATAAATTTTGGGTGGATTTATCGATTATTCTTCTTGTATTGCTCATAATAATAGAAGAATAATAAACAAACTTGAATCTCATAAAGCTTTAGAGCTTTATCTAATTATTCGTATAACATTTATTTATTTATTTATTTAAGAATTAATTACTATAAAACATTGATTAGCTTACAAAAATAACAGGAACCGAATGACAAAACCTTAACCTTTTGCTTATTTGTTTCTGTCATCCAACTGGGACTAGCCCGTTCTAGGGTGGATAGGACTCTAATATTACAATCAACTTTGCTTGATTGCTTACATATGTACAAGTTTTAGGAAAAAAATGTACAAGTTTTAGTAAAAAAAAAAAAGTTAATATCGAAGTATTTGTAATATGTCTTATAATATATAAAAAAAATTACAATCGAAGTATTTGTAATATATCTTATAATTTATTTTGTTTAAGCGTGTTTTGGCGCTTAAAGCGCTCAAGAAGCTAAGGTAAATATTTTTTTATTGGCTAGGTTGGTTTTAAAGTGTTATGACTATGGGATGGCTGTTTGGATGATCGAAGCTGTCACCTATATGGGTCTGGCGCGTATTTTGTAATTGAGTATTTGAGCACATGGTAAGACTAAAAAATACCCACATAATATTATTACATATACACCAATTAGTTGCATATCTACATACTTAATGTATTAACTAGAGCTAATGTAATTACTTAAACGGGCGAACCCATCACCTCAGGAAGTTTTAATGATTGGTCGATCTCCCGTGAAGTGAACGATGAAGACTTAGGACAAAACAGTCTTCCGTCAAGCTCCGCCACATGCCCGTAAGAGGCCAACGCCTTATCCGCGAGATAACCAGGTGTGTTACCCAGCGGGCTTACATGCCCTTACTTCCAGTAGCGACCAGATTACTCCGGACTCTCAACTGGTTACGAGTTCGAGGTCGCTTGCGCGGTCCTCTCCCATACGAGGCGGTGAAACGGTGAAAACCGAATCTATCGCGGACCACGGCATCCTTTGCCCGGCTGTTCACCCAGGATCGGGTAGTCGTTGGTCGTTTCAAGAGCAGTCGCCGTAAGGTCAGCAACCACCCCCGCTCTATAGGAAACAGTACTACTTCCAGACTACCCCAACTGTTAATCAGAATGCACAGTCGATTGGCTTACGCTGCAAGGTGCGCAAACTGTCGAGGAGCGCCAGAAGATTGACTCCTAGGGGAAACTAGCCCCAAGGCCAGAGTCCTACCCGGGCTCGCACTTCATGCGTAAAAGCCGCCGGATGGGTGTTGACCCGTGAGTGTGACCAACCCTGAACAAATGGGTCTTTGAGGCGCTTGATAGAGGTTATATAGGGCATGTCACGCTTTTAGTTTTAATTTTTCAGCTGAATATTATTGATCGCAGCTTCTTTATATCGCACCTTTAGAAAATAAAAAAACGAAATTCAAAATTTTAAATTCTTCCATCTGTTAAGTAGCTTGTCTTGTTATTTCCCTTGAAATAATAGAAAATGGAGTGATTTTACGTATAAAGAAGGATGGTTGCTTAATTTTTGAGATAATTGGATGTAGGGTGAGCGTTACTAGTTGTAAAATGGGCCCAACTTAAACCTACTTCTCTTTCCGCAAGTGAGAGACATTCATCATTCACGTTTACACCTAAAGCATTCCCGAATCCGATCAAGGGAATCCTTCGTCACAATGTAAGTGGTTTTTATAATTATTTACTTTATTTATAACATCTATTTGATCAATTCTAAAAAGAAATGCATACATGCATGCATAAAAAAAAGTGTAAAATTTTTTGGCTTTACCCATATATATATATATATATATATATATATATATATATATATATATATATATATATATATATATATATATATATATATATATATATATATATATATATATATATATATATATATATATATATATATATATATATATATATATATATATATATATATATATATATATATATATATATATATTTTTTCAAATTGAAATTTTGTATTAATACTAAATAAATTAACGTATAAAATAAATGAAAGGAGACTTATCTGGTCTGTGTAGACCAGGAGTGACTCCACTTTTTTTTTTTTTTTTTAAAAAAGGCGTGGAGTCACTCTAGGTCTACACAGACCAGATAAGGCTCCTTTCATTTATTTTATACGTTAATTTATTTAGTATTAATACATAATTTCAATTTGAAAATAATAATTTACACTTATACTAATCAAATATTTATATATATATATATATATATATATATATATATATATATATATATATACATATATATATATATATATATATATATATATATATATATATATATATATATATATATATATATATATATATATATATATATATATATATATATATATATATATATATATATATATATATATATATATATATATATATATATATATATATATATATATATATATATATATATATATATATATATATATATATATATATATATATATATATATATATATATATATATATATATATATATATATATATATATATAAATATATAAATTCCGCTAATATTTCTAAACACCCGGTATTGTGTACATAAACATGATAAGACTAAACAAAAATGCTTCGAGATTTTTGTTATCTAAACATATAAAAGCTCATAAGGACCAGAAATAAGGCAGTGAGCCACAGGCCCAATCAAGATTACTGGCTCATCTTTGACGGGCCTATGGTTGAACTGTTTGGACCGTTTGGTTGAACTGTGTGTTTGCATCATGAAGGTCGCTATCCTGGCCGCCGCGTTGTTCGGTAAGTCACTCATTTTATTTGACAATGTAGAGATAATAACCTGGCCATTTCTTACGAATAAAGCGTTTTATTATTACGCAAAATCAATGTATGCTGGCTCGACCTAGAGAATGCCTTTGGGTCAGTTCGGCACAGTCTCCTCCACTTTGCGCTCCGCTGGTACAACTTCCCACCTGTGGTGCGTGACATTGTAGCCTCCTACACTCCGCTGCAATCTTCTTGAGCTCTCGACCACAGTCTCAAAAATGCTTACACAGATTAACCCCTCAAGCCCCGATTGGCCGATATCGGCCAAAACACGATGCAGCGTGACGACCCCGTTTTAGTTTTATTTTATTTTATTTTATTTTATTTTATTATGTTTTATTATGTTAATATATTTTATTTTAATTATGGATACAGTGGTTTGGCATTAATTAATGTTTGGGTGAGACAGTGTCATAATTCAATTTTTTTACTAATTTTTACAAAAATTTTTTGGGACATCAACTTGTCAATCGGCTGAGGCGCCGAGGCCTGAAAGGTTAAACACAACCTCGTCAAAACTGCACATGAGAAAGAAAATCAAATGGCCTCGTGCTAGACTAGAGCCGCTATATGTAACGGACTTCGCCGGCTTTCTTAAAACCAAGGCATGTACAGCCAACGACAGAATATTTGATATCGTGATGATGTATTGAAAATTTAAAATTAGCTTTTATTGTCTAATTAACAAATTCAAATTCAATTTCGAAATTGTTTATTCAATGTAAATACATAATACACACATACTGAACGTCAAAAGACAGTAATTGTACTTTGTCCTATTTTTTTCCGGCGAGTTCTACAAGTAAGATTCCACTGGAAAGAACAGCCAAAGAAAACCAGTGACCACTTTTTTGGTACTATTATTGTCCATAATTTATATATAATCAATAATTCAAAAATATGTCATGTCCTCGGTCCATGTATTCACTTCATCGATGTTCCCGTGAATTGAAGACATGAAACAGAAAGAAAAAAGACAGGCAGAAAACAAGTAATTTCACAATAAAATATAAATATTCAAAATAGATCGGCTATGCCTAGTTAGGAGCGACGCAACTAGCATTTGTTACTACAAACGGTGTAATTTTTTTAATCAAATAAAATAAAAAATAAAAAAAATATTGAAGTGATGACATAAAAAATAAAAAAAAACTTAATTTCGACGTACAAAATCGACTAGCCATCCTAGCAGTATTGTTTTAGAGAATGACTGTACTATAAATTAAATGTTCATTAGCGATTAACACATGAACGATTATGCATTACATGCATAACCGTCCATGATGTAATATCGATAATTAGTTTGGTTTATAATACGGTGTGCATTATCAATCACTACAACAGAATTAGGTTATAAATTCGGAATAAGTTTTCTTTTAAGCCATTTCTCATAATTACTGAAGTTCATGTCGTGGTGATAATCACCACATTTTTGAGAAGATTTATATATCAGCATTGCATTGGGTACAAACCCATCACTACCTCCAGCGTGAACCACTATAAAACGCTGACCCTTGGAAATAGGCATTTTAAGGCCTTTTGTCGGACTACATGTCCATGATTTAGGATGAAAATGGCGTAGGCGTAGAAAATGACGTCGGCTGGTCAGAATCTAATATTTTTTTCTTTTCGGCTAAAACTCTTTTTATTGACGCGATAGATATTTTACTAGCAGCAGAAAGCCTTTTTAAGACCGCTTGCAATTCAATCGTTATTCTGAATTTCGCTTCATCTTTCATGAAATGGTAAATATTTGATATTAATTCCCTTGTCTGGGATTTCAGCGTCTTATTCCCAAATTTTGTTTTAAACGGCATATTAAACGACGATCATGACAAGAAATAATAGAAAATAAAGTTATTTACCTACTGTACCTCCTGGGATTCAGCACAGTCGAACTCACGATCACAACACAGACGACGAAGACAAAATACAACACAAAACGTATTTATTTGTTACTCTTCTGATTGTACCGCTAAACGACGGGCCGCTGAGACAATCACATATATAGTGAAAAATTCACACAGCCCAATTCAACTCAACACTAAACGAATATAACAGTTATGTAATCGTCTGACTGTACCGTTAAACGGCTGGCTTCGACGAGAATCATTACAGTCACGCGTAAACTCAACCTCTCTCCGTCATTCTCACAGGTATAAAATATGCCTATCCCTTTTTTGGTTTCAGTGCATTGGTGTTCAATAAATGCAATACGTTTGACCTGAGCATGTAGTTGTAGAGCTCAAAAAGTTTGCATTCATCTGTACTACAACTGTCTGACGTTCCATGTCAAAACGCAAGAATGGACTACCCGCTCTATATCATATTCAATTGGACTGTTTGAGGGCTGTTGCCTCTCTCCGACGATATTCAATATCGTTTTCAATATACTGCTGGAAAGCCTGACCCAGTTCGACAAGAAGTGGGGTTACCGTTTTAAAACAGACAGCCAATACACATCGTCGTGCCTCGCTTTTGCCGACGACCTAACTTTTATCACCAGGAGCCCCAAGCAGCTTTCACTGCTATTACAGAAAGTAAAGCTGTTCTGCGACTGGTCAGGCTGTATAAAAGTGAAGCCCTCCAAATGTTTTTGCCTTGCACTCGCCCGCATAGACACAAAATTTACGTCCTATGACCCAAAATTGGTCTATAAGGGCTCTATTATCTCCCTTATAGACCCAAATAATCACTTCAAATTTCTTGGCAGGAAAATCACCTGCCAGGAAAAAGACCTCTATGGCGATCATGTTATAGGACATTTCAGTAGTTGCCTGGAAAAAATAGATGCATTGCTAATTTCTGGCCCTCGTAAGGCTTGGATCTATGACAACTATCTAACTTCACATTTGTCAGGCCCTTTCTTATTTACGATTTCACCAAAACCCAACTGTCTCGTCTGGATGCACTGGTGACAGCTAGTTTAAAATCCTGTTTCTCCTTAGCCAAACCAGCTGACCCCTCGACTCTCTTCAGGTCCAAACACAATTTTGGGCTAGCTCTAAAACTGCCCTCTCTGCTCTACGCCAACTCCAGAATAACCAAAAATTCGATTCTGTGCAATTCCAAAGATCCGGCCATATCGAAGCAAGTAATAAGTGGCCGTAGTGATTCAAATGATCTACAAGCCCGCCTAGACTTCCACAAAAAGTTCCTTACTGGAATCAGCCAGAATGGCTGATTGATGAGCGATGCAACCATGAGCGATGTGGACTTGAAGAAGTCTCTCTTGCGGGAAGATTACGACAGCAAAAGTATGGCTCACGCTATTGGCCTTCAATGCCAGAATGATTGGACAACAATAGGAGACTTTTGCATTCCTCCTCCAATGCACTGGAAAGTAATGTTGTATGACTGGACGCCAGAGATGCTGAAATTTTATTTAAATGCCTTTCAGCATACACTTCCAGACCCCAGTAACCTCGCTCGTTGGAGCTATACCGAGGATAGGTCATGTCCCCTTTGTAGCAACACCCCTTGCACAGCTAGACATATTCTAGCTGGCTGCAAGGTGGCCTTGGATCAAGGACGGTACACTTACCGATACGACAAAGTCCTTGCTGTTATTCGCGAAGTACTTAGCCTCTCAGTGGCTTGTGCCAACAAGGGTTTGACAGTATCCTCCAAACCCCCAATACAGTTTGTGCTGGTTGGCTCTAAACGCAAAAAACATCTCACTGCAAAACCTTTCTCAATAATCGAGAAAGCTTCAGATTGGATTATGGAGGTCGATTCGGTCTCTAAGCAGTATAAATTCCCTGAAAGTCTCGGATGCACAGCCCTGCGAGCAGATATAACTCTTTACTCTCTATCTCGGAAGATGGTCCTTATCGTAGAAATAATCAACTCCTTTGTAGAAAAATTATCTAAAACCGCGATTTCTGCATTTCAAATTCTATGGCTTCGAAGGGGGAGTGAATGGGTGGTAAGGTGAACGCTCACATGTGGCAAGACAGCTGTCCTAAACCTACCACCGCCGGTCGTTAGTCCGGAATCCACCCTTCACCTCCCAGAAGTGTAATAATTATATATGATGGTCCCGATTTTTGGTCCGTGAATTCCATGGCAGCTCCGTTTGTATTTTATTTATTTATAATAATTTACAAAATGTAAATTGGGCCTTTGAGGGTACGCTTTTCTATGCATGCCTATACTTTGTTAACAGTAGAGCCGTGTCGACTACAACGGGCGAACCCGTCACCTCAGGCTGGTATAACGATATGCCGATATGGTATAATCATTCTTTCAGCCGAGAGCGTAGAAGACTTGGAGACAAGACAATCTACTGTCTAGCTCACCAGCAACCCGTTAGAGTCCGACGCCTTACGCCTCGCCCCCTAACTACCAGTTTTGGTAGGATATCTCCATCTGGAATTAACCTTCAGGATACCTCCGTCCTCCCGACTGGTTACAAGTCCGATTACGCGGCCTCTACCTGTTGTATTACAGCGGTAATTCAATTAGAATTTATCGCGGGCCTGGGCGTTATTTGCCCATAGTGCCACACGGGATCGAGTGACCGAAGTTAAATGCTAAAATTAAATGCTAAAAATTTAATTATTAAAAATATAACTACCGTGATAGTTGTCATAGCTGTAATATTATATTCAATATTACCTACATACAAATAATCAAAATATACTAATGTGATTTAAGAGTCAGGGAGAATAATATATCAAAATAGAAATGCAAATTCTATGTAGAATAATCAAAAAATATATATTTTATTGTCAATCCAGCAATATGCCTTCCTATATTTTTTTTTAAATGAATAGATGTATAATAAATGATATGAAAATTAGAATGTCAGCTATCATAATACTATTATGTTTAAAACTTTACGCATTTCATTAATCATCAACATGGAAAATAAACTCAGAATTTTCAAACTCCCTTATAACATAAATTGGGTTTCTTACCAAATTATGTACAAATATTTTTTTTTAAATTGGTCCTCTCCCAGGCTTTTCATTTGCTCTGGAATCTTATTATAGAAGGACAAATTTTGGTGAATAAAACTGTATCGCACTTTGCTAAGTCACTGTGGGTTTATGTGGAGATTGGATTTATTCCTCGTATCTTGATGATGAAAATCACTATTCAACGGAGCTTCTGTTAGGTGTCTACGAGCGTACATAATATTTTGGTAGATGTAAGAAGAAAATAGTCATTATTCGTGATTTTACAAATAGCTTACAAGAACTTCTTGGTGAGACTCTATATAAACTGCGTACCGCTCTTTTCTGGACAGAAAAATTCTTTTTGAGTTTGGTGCTATTCCCCAAAACAGTAGGCCATACGTTGTTACGTGGAAATATGCAAAATAAACGCTTCAATATGCAAAATAAATGCAAAATTTAGCTGCTTCAAAACCGCATAAACTTCTTATCTTTCTAATGGCGAATATGGCACTGCACAATTTTTTACTGAGATCATTTAAGTGATCAGACCATTGTAATTTTTGATCAATTTCTAATCCGAGAAATTTCATGGAGGAGACATTTTCTAGTTGGTCAGACCCAATGTATACGTCTATTTCATTATAATCAGACGGCCGCAAAGAGAAGCATATTGATTTTGATTTATTTACGTTAAGTGACAATTTATTAACTTGGAACCAATACTAACCCTGTCTATTGTTTCTTTTATTCTTTGTGCCAAAGTGTCTTTATTTTTATCGCTAAAAAGAAGTGAAGTATCATCGGCGAATAAAATGATTTCATCATCCGCGGATTTCAGGCACTCTGGGATGTCATTAATATAGACGAGGAAGAGAAAAGGTCCAAGTCCTTGAGAAACACCTTTGCGAATATTCTGCGGCGCGCTCTTGCTATTTTCGACTTGCGTAATCTGAGTGCATTCTTGCAATAAGATTCCATTCTGTGCCTTAGAGAGGTCACAGAAAATGCCTACGGTTTTTTTCATATTGTCTAGCCCAAGTAGTGTTTTTTTAATTAGACTGGCGATTGCATCTTGCGTAGAGATTTTTTTGAAATTCAAATTGTTTTTTTAGACAGGATTTGGTTTCCAGCAAAAAATTAACAAGTCGGATAAGAAGCAATTTTTCAAAAATTTTTCTGATAACTGGTAAAAGAGATATGGGTCGATAATTATCTCTGTTTTCAGGGCAACCTTTTTTAAATATCGGCACTACTTTGGCCATCTTCATTTCGGTGGGAAAGAATCCATGTTCCATGCATCGATTAAATATAAAAGATAGATTCCATACCTATGTCGTATTATCTCTTTAACCATTTATGCAGTAAAAGGGAAAAGTCTTTTGTTTTAAACACTTGAGAAGATAAATTTACTTATTTTGATAAGAATTCATAATTGTTGATAATATGACCAATAAACATGACCTAACGATTTAAATTATTTTTTTTATATGAAAAACTACTTTTTGGTGACTTAAATATAAAAGTTTGACATAAGCTGTCGCTGACTTTTTTGTAGGCATTATCAAGCTCTACAACTTTTCTCTAAAACTCAATCATATATCTCTCATCGTTAAGGCAGCGTTCGAAAGAAACCTTTTCATTCGACCGTTTTTTCTCCGACTTACTTTGCAAATCCGACTACCACGAAAAAGTCTTTTAATTTTTCGGATTAATATATAGCCTATGACACTCACGAATAATGTGGCTTTCTATTAGTAAAAGAATTTTCAAAATCGGTTCAGTAGATCCAGAGATTACTCCCTACAACCTCACAAACTTTACCTCTTTATAATATTAGTATAGATAATATACATGGCTAACAAGATTCGTTACTAGGTAACAAGACGGAATTCATAAAAAAACGATATTATTAGTATTTATTTACAAAATTGATCAAAAAGTTGCGGCGCAGTTTTTTGCGCGCGAAGGCTAGCTTTTGACCAGTTAAAGGTTAAAATTTAACGTAATTTAATGTAGGGTTCTTCGAAAATATAGTTAATCGGAAACATTTTTTTATTAGCATCTATATGAACAGATATCTTTTTACAGCGGTGGTTACCTGCTCGGAGAACTCCAAGCTGACCAATAATGGTAAGAAATATATTTATTTATTCATTTAATTTATTTAATTTAATTTATTTCATTGCATTCATTTTACTTATATTATCAAAGGTTACATAGAAAAGGAAATACTTTGTAGTTAAATAAAGCGACAAGTTCAATCATCCCATCCAATGAAGCCCGAGGCACGTCACACATCTAACTAAGCTTACGCCTGTGCCTAGATGTACAATTTAAGACATATTTGAGGTTGCCAGCTGACATTAAAAGTTTATTACTAGAGATTAGATATTAATTAGAGTTTAAGTACATATGCAATAATAATAACAAGGGATTAATAATAAAATAATAGATAAACTTATTCATCGATAAAATATATTACACAAATTAAACCACAATTGATAGTTCCCTCTCCGTTTCAGAACGCCCTAACTCTAGTAGCCTATATTAATTGCAGTTTTAAAACTCTCGATGTTATCTAACATTTTAATGCGTTAATCTAATTTATTGTACATTCGGGGTGCAATGTACCAAGCCTGCCTTTGTGCGAATGCCGTTTTTACCCGAGGTATCTCAAAATTTAAACCTTCCCCAGCCCTTGTAGTTTTTATTTGCTGGCTGCGTACATGGTCTTTTCTAAAATTATGATAATGAACGAGCAGCTGTTTAACGAATATTTGCCTTAAGTCAAGCACATGCAATTCGTTGAACAGCTGCTCTGAACTACATCGGGAAGGTTTTTTGTTACTGACTCTCAGTAAAAGCTTCTGAGCCTTAAGAAGGCTATCAAGAGCCGACTTAGTACAGGCACCCCAACCAATTAACCCGTGAGCCCATAAACCCTGGCCTACTGCCATGTAAACCATTGTCAAGGTTGCCTTTGATAACACATTTTGCAGCTCACGGAAGACATAAACCAACTTTCTAGTCCTCTTCGTGAGCGATTCTATTTTAAGCTCCCAGCTAAGATTGCAATCAATTAGTATGCCTAGATATTTGACATAATCCATTTTTTAGATCGTATGACATTTGCATTTAAAATCATTTTTGCATATCATCGCCTTGGAGCCCAAAAGAGTTAAGCCACAAAACCAGTAATCGAGAAAACGGCGTTTGAAGATTTACGCGGACAAAAATGACAATAAATGTCTGATATTTCTGTATTTACTGAATGGATTACGTTGAAATTTTGAGCATATATACAAAATTATGTATTCTTTTAATCAGTGTAAAAAATAATTTGAAAAACATTTTAGATTTTATGTGGCTTAGAACCATTGACCACTACGGTTTCTGTTTTATGTTTAGCTACAAGGAAGTGGTAAAAGGACTATGTGGCTTAGTATTACTATTATTATTTTTTCAAATTTAAGAGTCAGAAGCAGATAGAGTTACTTTATTACAGCAGCAAATTAAAAATACCACAGAGTTGGGGAAGGGCGGAGATGCTTTTGGGCCCAGATGTTGGGGCGACGAATTCCACTAAATTGTTTGTAAGAGGGCATGAAACTCGGCTACACATTTTACCCCCCGCCCCCCCATTCTTGCTATTAATACTGCACCATGGTAAAAATCATAATAATTTAACAAGAAATACCTAGAATAAGGAAGTTTCCTTTTTTTTTTTTATTTTTTTTTTAAATCATAGAAAATTTGTAATGTGGCCTGGTGTTTTTCTTTTTCAATTATCTTCATAAATGACGAAGTTATGATACTTTTCCCTCCCGTTTCTTAATTGATCGCCGCGCGACCGGTCGACAATGCCGTGACGTCACAAGTCTCTCTCGGGCCGACCGCGTCGGCACCAAAGCGGAGATCGCTCGCCGTTCGGGCAGTTAGTACCTACTTAAGGTTAGCCCAAGACGGTTGCGGAATCATTATGGAAACTGTGAAACTTAATAAAGTACATTACAAATACTGCATCGTACCTAAGTGTACAAACACTACCGTAACTACAGCCAATAAACATTTTTTTTCGGTGCCGAAGGATAAAAAACAAAGAGCTACGTGGTGCAAGATTATGAAGCAGAAAGAATCTTTATCAGAAAAATCAGTGCGGTATTGCTGCGAAGACCATTGCGATGTTAGAATGATAGACTTCTGTCCATTAATAAAAAACAAAATTGTTTATTATAATCCACTATATAAATTAGATTCTCGAATTATTAGCGGTTTCGAAGTACTCGTCAGTAATGCAAAATAAACCCTTTGTCTTATCTGCAAATAGCATTTGAAGTTGGATTTGTGCCATATATTTGTTTGTTATCTCTCCATCCCGTTTATAATTTTTGGGATTTTTTTTTTGCTCATCGGACATTTTATTTCCACTACAAATTCTTCTGAAATGCCGTCCGGCGATGCACCAAATCCTTATTGAGGATTAATCCACTTTCCTTGATTACAATGTTTTGTTTTGCAGCCACTATTTGTCGAACTTTTGGCACCAAAGTTTTTCCTGGCAAAAAAAGAATTAAATATTTAATCAACAAAAAAACGGGGAAACCGCTAAGTAGGAAACCAGTCCTTGACTAAAGTTGAAATAAAAACAGAAGATACTTACCTCTACTAATGGCGTTCTTAACTTTAAAGGTATATGCTCCTAAAATATACTCTATTAACACCCCATCTTCTTTATTGCAGTGCGCGATTTCATGCAGCTTTGAGGCAGCGATGCGACCATACCGTAGTTGGAATCACATATTAGATTCAGATTGATTCATTGTGGCCTGGAAGACCATTTTCAAATCAGCCTTTCCATGTGGTCTTTAGAGTATTGTATGAAATTGTCTGCATTAGGTTGCCGGACCTGGCGTTTACAGTGACATGCCATAGAATGAATGCAAGGCGTTGGATCTTTATCAGATTTACAATAAAGCAATAGTATTGAATTAAGATGTAATTTTCGTGATTTCTCAACTACTTCTATTAAAAACGATCCGCTTCTAGGAGGCAGATCTACCTTCGCAGTTTTAGTTTTTTTAGAAATCGGTGTAACCAAATCGGCAGTTTTAATAAATTTTAAATTACTTCCAACAGTTGAAAGCTTAGCTTTGGCCCAATAGCATTTCACCGAAGTACAAGAAGTTCAACCACATAACTAGAGCTATTGCATGCTTACATCCTCCTTGGCTGGCAGCACAATCTTCGCAACACACGCTTTTAATGTGTTCAGCCTCTTCGTTGCATACTAATGTACAACGATATGGCTTACTCTTAACTTTGTGCTCGGGAGTTACTCTAGCTTTTTCTGTGCATAGTTTGCCTTCTCTTTGTACCTGCACATAGCCAATGGCGTCGTCACCGTAGCTTTCTCGGGCAGACCTGAAAGTGATTGTATTAACTTTATTAAATACTTATACCATTGGTCGATTTATAAACACGAACTTAAACAATACTATAATAATAATAATAGCTGCGGACATAGTTTACTACGGACAATCAATATAATAATTATAATAATAGCTGCGCTAAACACGTTTTCAAAACCTAGTATAAATAATAAAGTAGAAATATTGATATCGATATTCCTGTTCATACAATCTTTTCGATATTCCTGTTTTGATATCGATATTCCTGTTCCTCGCACACTGCCTCTAAAATGCGTTCCACCTTCAATATCTTCGGCGGTCCCACCCAGGTGGGTTTCGGTGCATTCGGTGCATTCGGTGAGCTGCACATGTGTGCGAGGGTTCCAAGTTACGGTAAATAAATAATGTCCCAGGTACGGTCAATATACTTACGTTGAAAGTTTGACGCCTCGAACCTTTGCACTTGTATACAACGGATTGTCAGTCAAAAAGTTTAAAACCATAGTCATTTCCACTTTTGGCAAATTATTGCTCTGTCCGCGAACAAATCCACTCTCAATCGTCAACTCTTTCTACTTCAATCTAGTTATTGTTATTACCAAACTACTAATTTATAATAGGAATTTACATAAAATATGATATGAAGCTCAATACAATACACACTCCGCGTCCGAGAAACACTACTACACTGCGAGCGCTCTAGTCTAGTGCATTTCTGTCACTTACCGCGGCCTACGAGACTTGTGACGTCACACTGCGAATTCTCCGCGCGCCGTTTTAGTTTTGTATGGCGTTCAGTAAAAGTGGAATAACTTCGTAATTTTTCAATATTTTCAAATAATTCTTTCACCATGCTTAATGTATTTTTATTATCTTACAATTTACATAAGTATTTTCTATTTTGGTGTTATTGGAAACTTCCTTATTTTAACATAATACATTTAAATACAAAAATTACACGTTCCTTAGATTGATGAAATAATGTATTAGGTACCTATAAAGCCGAAAGAAAATAGTACACATAAACATAAACATAGCAAAATAAACAGAATACAGAATAAATACAGGAATACAACATTAGTAAAACAGTGTGATGCTCATTGTCCAACAAGTTATTCAGAAAGATCTTCTTCTGTGCTGCTGGTCATGTTACGAATAGGTCATGTTTGTTGTAATTTGTCTTAATACAAAAGTGATCTTGTAAATAGCTCCTAAAATTAGTTTGGGACGATACATGACATTATTTTTTATTTAGGGATAGGAAAATTGTCAATTGCAGAATAATACTTATTTGAACTATATACGGAGTGTTTTTATTAACCGGCATCCTTCAAGAGGGTTAATCAGTATTAGCAACTGAACAACTTTTGATTTAAAAAAATGGGAAAAACAAATTATTTTTTTTTTTTTTTAATCTTTTTGTTTTATTTTAATTTACAAATTTGAAGAACTTGACTGTTAAATAAAAGTTTAACTAGCGTTTGAGCGCGTTGCGCCCACTTTATCGGTAGGTAAAATATCACTAATAAACGATATTAGCAATATTTTACCTACCGCATCGTACTCAGAGCTTTTAATACTATTTTTTAAAAAAAAAAACCAAAAAAATGTTGGGTTGCCCACAATTTTTTAACAAAAGTTCCTTACCTGCTCGTACTGATTCACCCCTTTCAAGGATGCCGGTTACCTAAAACTTACCCTGTAAACATAATGAATAACAAACTAAAACTATTCTTGCAGTGCAAAAAGCCGTAGTGGTGAGCCATGTCAACGCCACCCTTAAAACAATAGAAGCGCAGGGACCGAGTGACGGCCGCAACGCAGGAAGTCTCCTCTACAGACTCGGAAAAAGGGACACCAAGGATGACGCCTCTCCCTCCTCCAGCTCTAGCTCATCCAACTCCAGGTCTTCCTCCTCTTCTGCTTCTTCTTCTTCTTCCTCCTCGTCTTCTTCCTCCGACTACTCCGATTCGTCCTCTTCCTCCTCCAGCTCGAGCAGCGAAGAAATGACCGGTCAGGCTGGTAGAAAGCAACGGAAGAACGGTCAGAATGGCCAGAAGCAAAAGAGACGTCAAGCCAAAGTAAAGGACCACATATTATTGTCATACATTGCACTACACCTTATATTTTAATACTATTTATTTATTTGTTTTACAAAGTTCATATTACGACATTTTATATTAATATTTATTTCCATGACCATGCTATATCAATATTTTAAATAAAATTATAAGTTTAATTTGCATTCGCTTATCTATTTTCTATTTTATCGTATTTTGTATTTTTCATTTTAATATTATGAGCACATGAATAAATCTTTGCCATACATAGAGTTTTCCTTGGTACGGGCTATGGCCTAGTTAGGCAGATTCTGCAACTAATACAATTGTAAATTTATGTTTTTGAATGAATAAAATTATTATTATTATTATTATTATTATTGTCACAAAGAGACGTCAACCATACTGCCATTGTACCGACTCTTCCGATTCGTCTTCTTCCGATTCGTCTTCTTCCTCTAGTTCGAGCAGCGAAGAAATGAACGGTCAGAATGACCGCGGGCAACAGAGAGACCATGATAATAAACAATCTGCAAGTCGTCAACGCAGATCAGTGTTGCTCGACAAAAAGCAGAATAACGAAAAAAAGAAGAAGAATCAAAAGGGTGATTCTTCTAGCTCTTCTTCCTCCAGCTCATCCAGCAGCTCTTCGAACTCATCCAGCTCATCCAGCTCACTGAGCTCTGGATCATATGAAGATGACCCAAAATCCGACCAACTTTCTATTTTCGCCATCAATCTGGGAGTGTCCTTTGAGAAGGACCTGCAAGACAAGTTGTTCAAAAGGGCTGCCAAAGTCGCCCAAGACATCGCGCAAGAAAAGCAGTACTCCAACAGCCTCCTCATTCAAGACACCCTCACCAAGTACAACATCCTCGTCCGCTTCATCTCATCCATGAACTGGAAACAACTGCAACAATTCAGCCAGCAATACGAGCAGTATAAGCAAGTATGGCGCGTGGTCAGAGATGCAGTATCTCAATCCGGCACCATGCCTGCTTTCCAGATGGTTAAGTCCTGGATCGAGAAGAAACAGATACAGGGAGAAGAAGAGCGAGAACGAATACGCTGAAGTCGTATCCGTTCTCGCTCTGACCCTTCGCTACCCCACCGAGAAGACCATGAGTGATTTTTTCGATATGGCGATGAGCCAGACTGTTCGTCAGCAAAGATTCCTTAACTCCAGCGCTCTCATGGCCTGCACCCGTTTCATCAACATGGCTCATGTCAACAACAAGACTGCTCACTCTTATTACCCCACTGACATATACGGCCGCCTCACCCCCAAAAACTACCAGATTGTTAGCCACAAAGTGTTGCCCGCTCTGAGCAAGGAACTGCAGAGTGCTATGAAAAAAGAAGATAGCCAACAAGCTCAGGTTTACATTGAAGCCATCGGAAATTTGGGACACCCCCAAATACTCGATGTGTTCGCCCCTTACTTGAAAGGCAAACACCAGGTTTCGACCTTCCTCCGTACGCAAATCGTGAAGAGCTTGGCTGTTCTGGCTACCCAGCGCCCTCACCTAGCTCGCACAGTCCTCTTTAACATTTACCAGAATACTGGTGAGCATTACGAGGTTCGCGTCGCTGCGGTCCAACAAATCATGAAGTCCAAACCCACCAGAACCATGCTCGAGCGTATGGCTCATTACACCAACGTCGATTACAGCAATCAAGTGAGAGCTGCCGTCAAGTATGCCATTACTTCTGCTAGCCAATTGGATACTTACAAATTCCAAGATCTGTAAGTTACAATACAAAAATGGCTAATTTATTTCAACCAGTCAATAAAATGTGATTCTTTCTCAGGTCTGATAATGCTAAAGCCGCTCTCCCCCTCCTGACTTCCGAAGACTTCAGCATCGCTGACTCAACCAAATATATGGAAGACTTTGAATCCGACGAACTTAACTTGGGATACTTCCTAAGCTTGGCCCTTATGGGAAGCGACGACTCAGTTCTCCCCAAGGGAATCACCTACTCTTTCTTCAGCAAGTTGGGAGGATGGATCAACGGCAACAAGGTAAAGTTACTTGTCATTTATATAAAATAGTATTAGTCTTTTATTCCAAACTTAGGACATCATCTATATAAAGACTTGTAATTTACAGATGAGCTTCAGCGCTTCTAGCATCCGCGATATTATCGACGCCATCAATGATATGTTTGAACAAAAGGGACAAGGCTCCCATACGGGCCAAGGAAACTCCAAATGGAGCGCACACAACATTTCCAAGCTTCTCAACATCCGCGACGACGATGGACAGAAAATCGAAGGAAACTTCCTCTTGCACATGCTCAACCAACAGCGCATGTTTGCCTTCGACGAAAGCCTTCTGCAACAGATACCCTCATGGGTTCAAAGCCAGCACAAGGACCTGCAGAACGGTAGAAAGTTCGATTTCTCCAAATTCTACAACAGAGAGCAGGTCAGCATCATGTTCCCTCTGGCCATGGGTTTCCCTTTCAAGTTCGACTACCAATCGCCTAGTCTCGTAGATATTAGTGGACATGTTCAGGCTCGATTTCAACCGGAATTCTCCAATGGGAGGAACCTCAAGGTACCTCAGAAGATGGAAATTTCCACCGAAATTAAAGCCGTATATGCGGTCAACTTCGACGGAAGAGTAGGATTCATTAACAATCTCGACGGTCGCCAATATTTTGCTGGAATTGTCTCCAGATTCCAAGCGAACCTTCCTTTGAAGAGCAAAGCTATCGTTGACTTCAAAAATGGTAAAATACAAATCGAAACTGAGCCCCTGAATGCATCGAACGACGCCACATTGATTCATTACAGCGTCAAGCCTTTCACTAGCTTTCAGAAGATGAATTCCTTTTCCGCTCTCGCTCAAGAAAAAGATTACAAAGAGATCACCAACCCTGAAAACGCCTTCGGATTTGAGAAGGTTTACGGCGAGCGCGAAACTGGAATGGCATTCAAAGTTCACACTCAAATCCAAGCTCCTATCAGCCAACGCGCCCAATACAACTGGGACGGCCACAGCTGGATGTCGATGATTGCGATGCCAGAAGCTCAATGGGAAACCTTCAACACCAAGTTCACCCTCAAATACTATGCCCGCAAATCGTCCAACAAGAAAGTCGCCACAGTCATTCAATGGGGAAGCAACGCAGGCCAACGCAACCAGAAGATACGCCGGCGTAACGAGACGTTCTATTAGAATTCAAACCGCCCCTCCGATACCGCATACGGAAGCGAAAGCAGACAAAAGGAAATTCTCAACATAGCCGCATTCGAAATTAACAATGCCGAAGCTTATTACGTCGATGCTGGAATCAGATTCGAAGGTAAACAAAAATCTGAATACGTAGCAACTCTCGCCTGGGCTCGTAGTAACGTCGATGCTAAGCGCCAGTCTCTCTTCTACTTCAACAAAAAGTCTGCCCAACGCTCCTTCGAGATCTGCGCCAACGGTCAGACTAAGATTCCCAACACTCCCGAGCTCAACTTCCATAAAGCCCTAGAATTCGACGCCTCTTCCTACTTCCTAGGTCAAGTGAAATACGGAGAGAAATGCGACTCCGGCGCCGTCTTGTCCCTCGACGGAAAGCTCAAGCAGAGCCAGAAACGCAAGCAATACTTGAAGAAAGACCCCATCACTAAGTTGTGCGAACAACAGATGAAGGAAGGAGTTAACCAGATGTCCGTCTGCGAGAACAGCGCCATCCACGCCAACTTCTTGGACCGTCTTGAAGCCACCATCGAATACGCAGACGTTGTACCTATCGCCATGAACCTATCCTACGCCATATACAAAGCCGCCCGCAACCTAGGATCAGAGTACGTCCAGGAGAATTTCGTAAACCCTACAGGTTTCGTAAAACCTGGCAAAATCGAACTTAAAGCCCAACTCAATGAAGATCTTCGCTACATCGCCAACATTTCCATCGTTACTGCCAAGTACAACGCGGAATTCTCCGACATTCCCATCAACCAATGGGCCGTCCAACTGGTCGCAATCCACCCCAACCGCTCGCCGCTCGACAGAACTATGAACTTTGCCACCAACGGAGATTATACTCGTGAGTTGACGATATGCTTTAATCTTTACATTTAATAAAAAATCACCCTGCGTATGTTTGTGCTCGCAAAATTCGAAAAGTAGTCGGTCGATTAACTTGAAATTTTGACACAGAATACGCACTTGTTTTTATAGTAAAGTGGAATTTTGACACAACGTTGCATTCGAATACGCCCATCGAAAGTCTTCACGCATCAGTGAAATCTTCAATGCGCTGCATTCATTTTATATCAGACTGAGCCACCACAAAGCGTGGCCAAGCTTAGCTAGTAGATGATAAAATGTGTGATTAATTTTATTTGATATATTACACATTATTTTATTTCCGTTACATAGCCACTTGCGTGTTGGACAATGGAATGATCAGAACTTTTTCCAAGAAGACATACCATTACAACCTCGGCCAGTGCTGGCACGGGGCCGTCGTCAAAGGATCCGAAATAACCCGTCGCGGCCAGCAGACTTCGCAGGAACAACTGACCATCATGGTTCGCGACACCAGCAGCAAGGGCAAAGAGGCTCAAATCCAATACTCGTAAGTATAGACGATAATAATGGACTCTAACGTTATTCGACATTTTATACCAGTGTGCTATGTTATATTACAGCAATGAAGGTGGAGATATCCTTTCAATTGAATTTCAACCGGGATCCAGATCAGAAACCCGCGTGATCATCAACGGCCAACAGCAGAAGTTGTCCCAAACGAAAGCCTTTGAACTGTGGGGCGAAAGTGACAAGAGTCCTCTGGTGCAAGCTTACGCTCTTCCCGGCGGCGAAGCCTTCATCGACATCGACGATTCGACTCTGCGCGTGATCTACGACGGAAAGCGCGTCAAGGTGATCGCCAGCGAGGACTACAGGTACACCACCAGCGGCCTTTGCGGCGTCATGTCCGGAGAGCAACAGAAGGACTTAACTGCCCCGCAGAACTACATCCTGAGGGAAGGCGGCCAGTTCGGCGCTTCTTATGCCCTCACTCAGAATACGTGTGAAGGACCCACTGAGGATCCGCAGCGTCAACAATCTTCTTACAGCGCCCCCCAAAACACCTACCCGACTATCTTTGGATCTCGCCACGCCACCAATGATTTCGATGATGACTCTTCCTGCAGCTTATTGTCTGAATCCGATGAAGATAGATCCAGCTCTTTATCATGTGAGTTGGATAGCAAAAAATCCAATCTGGGCCAGAACGTCATGGCGACCAGAAGCTATTTAAATTACGACGGAAGCTGCAATCTCGAAAGGCAAGTGCAATTCTTTGAAAAGGACGGTCAGATCTGCATCACTTTGCGTCCCCTGCCCGCCTGCAACTATCGCTGCAGGTCCATCCAGCAGGAACATCAGTCCGTCAAGGTCGTCTGCCGCCCTTCCAAAGACCAACAGTTCAGGATTTATAGGGAACAGCTTAGGTCCGGAAAAACTGTTACATTGGATGAGAACAAATACCAAGCCACCACCCAGGTGGGCTTCAAAATTCCCCAAGCCTGCCAGACTTAAGCTGTTTTAAAATCGTCAACGACCCGGCATTATATGAAGTAGAACGTGATAAGTATCTACATATCATTTTTTTAAACTCCATAACCCGGTATTGTAAATATATAATAAACATTTCAGCACATTATAGCAAGTTTTTCCATTCATGTATTTTTTATTGCTGTTTCATCAACATGCAGAAATAAAGCACTTAAGGAGCAATAAAGCACTATAATAATAAATAGAGATTAGCCACTTTGAGGAGTTCAACCACACTGTATTTCAATCTCTGCATCAATAGTACTCTCCAGATATATTTAACACTTCGTGATGTGAAACGGGATGTTTATCCAGTGAGCTTTTGAAAAAACGCAGTATCAACTTTTTAAACGATACTGAGATCTGTTATGCACTCAGCAGAGAGAGCAAGCACTCAATTTCGGGAAACTCAAAGATATAATCAATTAAATTAAATTTATTGTTTCAAAAATACAATTACAATAAAAAACTGTTACAAATTCACTAACTAAACGAAAGTCCATACTAAGGATAGATCACTTAACATCATTGATGTGGGTGAATCAGTACGAGCAAACAAACAACTTTTGATGAAAAAATAATAAAAATTAAACAAAACAAAACAAAAAAAATGTTGTTTTTTTTAAAAAATTGGACTGATAAATAAAAGTTTTAAAAGGGGTGAGCGCGCTGCGCCATCTAGCCATATGTAAAATATCGCGTATAAAGGTTTGTAAAGAATCCGATCATAGGATGATGATTCGCAGTGAAATTAAATGAGTAAAAGCTACTTGAATAGCAGCGAAGGAAATCCCAGCTTGGATTGGGAAATGCTTATGTTTGAATGAGATATACTTACGGATGTACACGACTTTCGACTGTGCACGTAAGTTTATGGGTCCCTTTACCACAAGAGTAAACAAACGGAACAGAGGCAAAGCTTCTATAGAGCGTACAAAATTTTACCTACTTTGTTAGGGTTAGCACGGGAGAATAAAATTAAATAAACAAAACATTTGTCAACTTTTATTATACACAATTTTAAAAAGTCTCCTGTAGTTACACTATCTAAATCATATTTTTTAATATTTTTTAGCTTCTCGAATTTCCAGTGACAGTTTCCTTTTTTGTGGAGTGTCCGCTGAAATGTAAACTGCTGTTTGCGCAGATCTATTTTTACAAGTTTGATTATCAGAACCCCTCCGAATGCCGCGAGATGTTTGATCTTACAAAATAACTATTTTATTTAAAGTGTTTTTGAACTTGAAGATATCACAGTAGTAGGTATAAATTTAATGTTCTGATTTCCGTGTAAAGATACATCTTCACATTGGCTCGAACTCGAACATGTACCGTCATTTATTAGCATGTTGAGTGTTGGAAACCCATTGCCAAATAAATATTATACAGTTCTGTTTTAAAAAAAAATAATACAAAATTTTTCGAAGTCATCGTCGCAGATTCTATATCGCTGCCTTATTTTATCATCGACAAGTTTTGTAAGGAGATTTTCTCGCCCGACAGTTTTTAACCACTCCTGTGGTCTGAAATAATACAAGAAACATGAACCCATGTATTTAATTTGTAAACATAATTATTCAATCACTATAATAGGTAGGTAGGTATTTACATACGTATTTCAAATAATAAAAATAAAATGTCGTTACAAATTGTCGTTATTGATGCTCAATAGCACCATTTATGTGATATGTGCCTATTCCGTGCAACTAATTAAAAAAAAACTAAACCATTTACGTAAAATATCAAAACGAGATAAGAGATAGTTAGGTACCTATTCTGTACAATTTACTAAAAAAAACAGTATTTATACCATTTACTATCTACCAAAACGGTTTTTGCACCACCGGGTTGAGTTATCTTTCGATGTTAATGGAATAACCTACGCAGTATAGGGACCTTTCTCAAAAATCGAAAAAATAAAGAAATTTTACTAGATCATTGTAATGTTAAATGTGAAAGAAAAAAGCTTCGGACGCGCAAAATTTCGAGACAAAAATAACAAATTATCAAACCAAAAAAAAAGTTTCTTTAACTCAGTTTTTAAGATTGTCTTAAAAAACTAATCTAACCTACTGTCAAATAAATAGGATAGAAAACGAATTTACCGCGTGAAATTTGTAGGACCCGACGTTTCAGTGACGTTGCAGCCGCCGTTGTCTAGGGTAGACTGAAGAGCGGTCAGTCCGTTGTTTAGGCCGCAGGCCGCAAACCGCTGCCGCCACTGCGTAGGTTATAACGGTGGTGGGGGGCCGGGCTCGGAGCGCGGGAATTTTAAAAATCCGTCTTGCACACAACACTCACTGTATCCTGTTTTACGTCTTTGCGTTCGGCGTTCGGCGGCGGGAACATTTTAAGAAGAGGGTTCCACGTAGAAGAGAGTTTGTAGCCGTCATCTCTATTGAAGTTCGGAGTTCTTCTTATTTCAATGGCTTCCCGGATCATGCGAGGAAAGTAGAATTGTTCCTTGGATAGAACAATGGGATTTTGAAACTGCATCCAGTGGTTACTTCCGCTATCCAATATATGTTCGCAGATCGCCGATTTTTCTCGCTGAACGTTTTTAACAGCTTTGATGTGTTCTGTCAGTCGCGTGGCTATGGGCCGTTTCGTTTGTCCAACGTAGGCTAGACCGCAGCTGCATTCGACTTTATACACACCCGGGGTTTGCAGTGGTATTACATCCTTTACAGGCCTCAAAAATCGAGCTATATTTTGGGTCTTACTTATTCGATCAGTCACGCCCTTGACGTATGGTAAGAATGCTCTTGATCTGCTCGGTTTTTGAGTTTCGTCCGTATTAGATCGTGTGCGTGTCTCGTGATATTTTCCGTATCCATTTTTCCTAAGGACATCATTGACATGTTCCATCTCCTTCGGAAAATGCTCAGTGTCGCATAGATCGCGTGCTCGATTCACGAGCGACGTTTGCACTGAACGTAGATGGTAGGGATGATGGTGTGAGCTTGCATGCAAATATCTGTCCGTATGTGTGGGCTTCCGATATACCGTATGTCCGAGAGTATTGTCACTTCTCCTCGTCACTTTGACATCCAAAAATGGTAAGGAGCCGTCCTTCTCTACTTCATAGGTGAAACTGATTTTTGGGTGTATGGAGTTTAGATGACCCAGGAATTCTTTCACCGTTTGATGCCAATGGAGATAATAGGAAAATATGGAACATTGTTAAAAATATAGCGTTCAGGCCTGGACAACTGATGCAAATAAAAAATACTAAGGTAAAAGATGACGCGGAAACAACAGATAGTGATATAGATATAATCCTAGAGCATTTCAACCAATATTTTACGAACATCAGGATAACTTATACAAATTCTATACCGAGTAACCTAAATTTATCTGAAAGTATATAATGAACCAAAACTCGTACTCGGATTTATATTCAGCTTGTACTCAGTTTATAACAACTTGTACTCAGTTTCATATTCAGACATATCAGCAATTATTCTATCTGTTTGTAAAAGTAATAATAATAATAATAATAAAACTTAATGAAAAAAATCATCTCAGCTGTACAAATAAGGACAAAGTCGTAAAAACCATGAAATCTCTTAAAAATCACTGTAGCAAGGAAACAATGGCATATCAACTAGTTTTTTTTAAAATAATGAAGGAATTCATCGCCAAACCCATCGCATACATAATTAATAATAGATTTATAAATGGTGTATTTCTTAAAAGATTAAAATTTGCAAAAGCGATACTTATCTAAAAAAATGCTTATGATAGAGAAATCGGTGTCGCCCTTAAATGGTTTCGGTACATACAAAATTACATTGGTACAGGAAAAAAAGATTATTATGCAATTCGTAGAGAAAATACTTACGGTTAGTTCGACTTCTGGAGGTTCAACTTCTTGCACGTAGTTAGCTGGAAACCAGTGATGACGTTTACCCCCATAGTCGCCTCTCCACAATCCCGCATCAGGTTTGTGAACATTAGTTATTATCGAATGCTTACAAAAAGACAACTCGTCTTCCTGCCGCGCTTTATAATCTTAAAGAGCTTTTACACTGATCTATTAAATAATAAAAATAAAAAATAAAACAAATTAAAAAAAACAAATAAAACACAAAACGATAAAACAAATCAAAATAAAATGCTAAAATCAGTCAGTACCAACCTTGGAAATGAACGAGCTTGGATCCATATAGCCGGGTGTTCCAAAGACTGAATTGTCATCTGTTTCCTGAAAGGTTTTATTAGTATTTAATACAACTATACATCTGGAGACAACGGTATGTACCAAGCAATCGTCGCCTTTATGAAAAAAATCAGTTTTCACTTTTATATGTTAGTACATTTATGTTACATGCTAAACAAGTTCTCAGTAAAGATTTTAGGTAGAAATTATGTAATTTGGTACATTCTACCTAATTTGACATCAAGGTCTTGTAAGTACATTATACCAAATGTAAATTAAAATATAGTAAATTATACCAAATTATTCAACTTGTAAGTAGGAAAAAGATCCACAAACCTACTCTGCTTTGTTATTGTGTATTTTCGCTGTAATGTTAATAATGTTAGAATAAAGATATCATACTGTGGATATTTATTTTTTTTTAAATTTTAATAGAACTAAATTAATCTTTGCAGATCACAAATTATAAAAGTCACGGCAACGTTCTTGCTACAGCTTTTAGTCACAAGAACTAGTAATGTAGCAGTAATATAATATAATAAGTAATAATATAAGAACTAGTAATATACCCCCGGATAAGGCACATTTTTATACAGCATTTAGCTGAATAGTGGCTGAATACCAGTCCTAACAGCTACTTTCGGTGGTAAAAGTAAGCCGAAAAAGGGCTTATAAAGTAGGTACTTATAGCGCAAGCGGTGGCATCCTTATATAGCCAGCGGCTGTAAAAGTGTCTCCAATTGATACTTCATTACAACTTTTAGTCGGATAATGTCTTGAAATGGTATAGAATGGAAACAAAAGGAAGCTGCATGATCATTTGCCATTGCAAACATAGAATTCTTAATGGCTACTAATATATTTTATTGTCTGTAGATTATAAATGATTGTATTGTAGATTAATAGACCAAATTCTCTTGCGAACATCATTTCATCAACAATGTTAAGTAACATGTCTAACAAAAAATTTACGCGCCTTCAATATTAACAGCGTCAAAAATATTAATATTTTAACTCAATTTTAATTCATTATTATAGTTTTAGGTTTTTTGTAAATTCATTTTATTTTTTGCAGTAAGCACTTTCTGGATATAGTTAACTGTAAGATATTTCTATAGCGATAAGTCCGCCATTTGTGCATATATTTTTTTTTTATAAAACCAGTGTATTATTCATTTAATAATGTTTTTATAGCACAATAAAGTTATTCTATTCTATTATATTTTATTGTTCACACACTTTGAAATAGGATTTACCTACAATACGTTATTTTATGGTTTAAAATTCCTTAAAAAATATAATACAAAAATGTAGGTTATAAAAATTGGCGAAAAAATGGCTGCTTTGCTTATATAGCATCTGCAATTTTATTATAACCTTTATAAACTATAATCTGCGTAAGTGAGGGCCTAGCGACAACTATACAGCGTTAACTCATTGTAAATCAATTACTGCACTTCAATATTACTACAAGCTAAATAAGGGAGGGTCTTGAAAGCAATATACAGCGCAGCGTTTAGTTATTTGTAGAAATTAAAAAGCTTTTTAAAAACAGCCCATTTTTTGTGAGTGCGTTTGGCTTTTGCAAAACACGAGAAAATGCACGCGCCACATATAAATATTGTGAAAACTTCTAAGTTATAGAAGTGTGAAAAAGTACCTGCCTACTTATAGAATTTCTTTATAATTATCATCCACCTGTAATAACCAACCAAATTACTGCACTGAGCACTGAAATCTTTCACCTATTAGAAAGGGCTAGTGCAGGTATAAATTATTAGTTCTTAGAACTAATTACCCCCACCCTTTATTTTTTTCTATCTGAATAGGATCTTACTCAAATAATGAGACCAGTGTTATTGTGACTTTCAACGTGTTGACATCAAGTATTAATATTTTTATGAATTATGGCAAAATTTAAGCAATTAAGCGTTTTACAAAAAAATACAATTTTAACTTTGGCGACGCAAAAAGTGAGTTCCAGAGCTATAGCAGTTTAGATTTGGTGCAGTCACACTGCAGTGTTAGATTGTAATAAAAAAATAAAGGTTCTGCAAGTCTAGCCCGAAAAAAAGGTGCTGGGCATAAAAAAACACAATACATGCGAAGGATCGACTGCTGAAGCGACTCTGTTTGCAGAATCGATTAAAAAATGCCGTGGATATAAGGACAGAGTTCATAAAGGCTGGTGGTTCTGAAGTGGGTGTTCACACCGTACGCCGAAGACTCCGGGAGAGCGGCTTTTTGCCAGGAGGCCTGCAAAAAAGCCACTGCTGACCAAAAAATGCGCATTGCCCGCTTAGAATGGGCTAAAAAATATAAAACTTGGACTGGAATCGATTGGCGACGAGCTATTTTCTCCGATGAGAGTAAATTTAATTTATTTGGTTCGGACGGAATTCAGTACGTGAGACGAAGATCTGGAGAACGTTTAAGCGATGAGTGTCTTAGACATACAGTGAAGCATCCTGCTGGACAAATGGTCTCGGGATGTTTATCCTTTTATGGAGTGGGGCAATTAGCATTCATAAAAGGAACTGTGAATGCAGAAGTTTAAAAAACAATGGAAAAGTATTTATTCCCGTTAATTGAAATGCACTATTCCTATATTTCTGAGTCCATTTTTCAAGATAACTCTGCACCGTGTCACCGGTGATACTGTGATTTATAATGTTCAAAAAAATATATAACACTATTAAAATAATTTTTAGGTCAAATATATGAAAATTCATGGTATTCCAACACTGGATTGGCCCGGAAAGAAACATGACCTGAACTCTATCGAGAACTTGTGGTATAAAATGGTAATCGAAATAAATAAACTGAAGCCTTCATCAAAGGAAAACCGTAAAAACATCATTGAAAAAGTGTAGTTTGATTTTTTTCCCAAGACTACATATAAAATTTGGTGAAATCCATGCCAAAACATATTGAAGCAGTATTAAAAAAAGGAGGAACAACAAAGATTTTGTTGGTTTTTGATAATTGTTAGTGTTATGTATGTATGTAATTTTATTTTAAATAAATATGTGGGTTTTTAAATTATATGAGCATTTTTCATTTCTGTGCGAAAAAATCTAAAATCTACAAATTAACTATAAAATTATGAAAAAAAATGTTATGCCTGTTCATGTCATATAATATATAGCCTGTTCAATAATAATTTCATCCTATATGAACCCTTTAAGTTATTTTTTGTTTGTTGTATTCAGTATTCATTATTCAATTTATTCATTCAGAATATACGATAAAAGAATGAATAATCGATTAAAGCTAGTTATCGCATATTAGAATTCGTCAGTTGCTAGGAACATATTGATATATGTAGATATACATAAAACTAATCAATCAGAAATATTCATTTGAAAGTAGCGTTGACTTAAGTCAACTTTACACGGCAGACAAATGAAAAAGAACAGAACTGATAAATGAAAAAGAACAGAACTGATTTCATGTACATGAGTATAAATATAAAATAAATAATTATCATAAAAATATTAATACTCATTTTAGGCACTCGCCACAAAACTAATCACACAAGAGAAAGTATCAAAACAACTTTGGAAAACAAATTACGTATTCACATAGATGGTCAGGCATGTTAGAATATAATAGAATAGAATAGATCTTTATTGCATAACTGTATGGTAAGGAGGTTTTTGTACAAAATGGTTCTACACAGTTTGCCCACAGGGCGTACAATTTCGATTTCATGTTTATAACCGCAGGTTATAAGAACAGAACACTCGTGCTTGTTACTCATATGTTTATTTATTTTTTTTGTACAGAAGATTTAATTGATACGATATTAATATTATATGACTACAAAGATTTAAGATCGTGCGATCCATCATTATAAAACGGGAGTGCAATAGATTGGATGGGCTACGATTGGTAATAGAGTAAACGTTTTTTAGAAGAAACTTTAACAAGAGCTATATACGGACCGCCTTGTTGAGAGATAGTTTATAATCGATCTGCATGGATAGAGAAAGAGGAATTAATACAACAAAGCATTATAGCTTTGCATTCAAATTTTAACGATAACCCCAAAATTAAAATAGATATTAAGCCGACCCTCAAAAGCTCTTATTGTGCTGTATTTTTTTAACATAGTTCATATTTAGATTTTCATATATGGGTTTATCATTTAGTCAATATACATCAATATCGAAATAGTCAATATACATTTAAAAAGTAATCCAATTGTAATAAAAATAATATTAAAATAGCTCAAGAATAAAAACAAAAAAATATTTAATACCGTTTCAACTATTTATATCCTCGATTTGTCAGATCGGAGTAAATATATGAAAATAACCCACATAAATAAGATAAATATTTAAAATATTGAATAACGAAAGCATGGACATATTAGATTTCCATTGTCGGTTAAAATCTCTTTTAAGCTATAATAGCATTTCTTTTTAAGCTATTGCATAGCTTTTATCGCGGGCCTAGGCCAGCGCGGCGACCGAATGAAGAAATTTCTTAACGAAAATTAATGATTTTAAACTGATAATTACGTCTAAACGAGTACTGATTACGATTCCAAAAAAATATATGTTAAACAAGAACATTTTCCTAATATTCTTAGCTTTGAATATTTTAGAATTTATTTATATTATTTAGTGCAATTAATTTGTGAAATTCGGTCTAACCGAACACAAAAACGACTACTACGCAAATACTATCTGGCGTATTATTATGAAACCTGCACCATTTTAAAGATAATTTAATTATCTATCTTTTTATCTACGATTTTTTTCGAATAGTCAAAGAATTTTTTCGATTAATCCGGTTTTTTGCTTTATCGAATTAAAAAATCGCGCTCGGCGCTCTATCGGAAGACTTTTAAATTATTCCGAATCATTTGCTACTGCAGCCGCAAATTTCAACGTTTTCCGATAGAGCGCAGTTATCTGATATCAGAAAAAATTAAATAAATAAATAATTATAATTTCATAAGTTGTTAAAAATGCTATGCAATAGCTTTACCGCGGCAGTCCCCGAGTGCCACACGTATTTTTAACCATTTTTTAAAGTGTATTACCTTAAACTTTGTAATGTACATATTTAATATTAAATTCATATGATATTACCATTATTTTTGATAAAATGATATTTTCGTTTTTTATAAAATTAAACAATAAAACAAAAATGAGGTAGCCGAAAGTCAAATATTAATGTTAATTCCATTTTCATATTGTTTTTCCTATTCCCGGTGTGCGCCACATATTGCAATGTGAAAACGCGTAGTTCGAAAAGCAATTGAATGTGCCATAGATTAATGAAATATATAGAGAGATGAACTGCTGTCGCTTGGGTTATATAATTCTCAGAGGCAGCCATTAATCATAAATCCGGAATAGTAAGGGGCGAATGTAAAAATGTAAGAAAAATGAAGTGGAGGCACTGCGGGGGTGATATTTCACAGCGAATGCTATGGCACAGCGGGACGCGGCGGGTGGTCGCTGCGACGGGCGGCGGCGTCCCGGTCGGCCGCGATCTCACGCTGCTCCCGAGACAGACACTGCACTACACAATATTCACACCATTCTCAGGCGCCGGCGCTATCTAAGTATGCAGAACCCGAAGACGTGGTTTGAGTATTGGATCTGTTAGAAGTCACTAACGAGTAGGGAAAATATGTTTTTTTTTATTTAGGTAAAAAACAGTCATAAACAATTGTTTTAACAAATACACTTAAATAAATTACCTATACACCCGGCAGATGAACGCAGTACTAAATATCACCTCAATACAGGCTCTGCCTAGTGAGGTAATAAAATCCCGCCGAAGCCGCACCTTTAGTAAATTTCCAGGGTTCACATTTTGTATGTACGACTAAATGATGTAAAATATACTATAAGAAATTTAATCATGTAATACTAGGGATAAATAAATAAATAAATAAAAAAATACGTGTGGCACTCGGGGACTGCCGCGGGAAAGCTATTGCATAGCATTTTTAACAACTTATGCAATTATAATTATTTATTTATTTAATTTTTTCTGATATCAGATAATTGCGCTCTATCGGAAAACGTTGCAATTATTCCGAATCATTTGCGGCTGCGGAAGCAAATGATTCGGAATAATTAAAACATCTTCCAATAGATCGCCGCGCACGAATTTTATTCGATTAAGCAAAAAAAAAACGAATATTATTCTTTTCTTTGACTATTCGAAAAAAATCGTAGATAAAAAGATAGACAATTAAATTATCTTTGAAATGGTGCAGGTTTTATAATAATACGCCAGATAGTATTTGCGTAGTAGTCGTTTTTGTGTTCCGTTAGACCTAATTTCACAAATTAATTACACTATGTAATATAAACAAAATCTAAAATATTCAAAGCTTAGAATATTAGGAAAATGTTCTTGTTTAACATATATTTTTTTCGAATCGTAAGCAGTACTCGTTTAGACGTAATTATCAGTTTAAAATCATTAATTTCCGTTAAGAAATTTCTTCATTCGGTCGCCGCGCTGGCCTAGGCCCGCGATAAAAGCTATGCAATAGCTTAATAAGAAAAAAATAGACCTACATTACCATTAATTTTAAGAAAACTTGTAAATGTAGCAACAACAATGTAAATTTCTAGTCGGATCGAACTATTTTCATTTAGTACGAGTACCTAAATTATTAGCTGTAAACTAAAACTAATGCAACAACAAATCACTCAATTGTTTTCTAAAAGTAATTAATGACACTGAGAATATATCTATGTCGTTCAAAACTTCATTATAACACATGCAAGAGCGTCTGAAGAAGGTATTTTTTGCATAGTTTGAATGAAAAGAGGGAATAGAGAAAGTATCTTTTGAACGTGAGGAGGAAGACCGCGGGATTTTAAAAAGATTTTTTTCCAAAAGGGGTGCAGAGTTGATGTGGGTATGAATAATTTTATATAAGAAAATGCCGTCTAAGCATTTTCGTCTTGAATACAGAAAATGAATTTTGTGTGTTGATACTCTCTCTGCGTAGTCGGTGCAGAGGCTACTATCCGAAAGTCTAATGATTTTAAACATTTCTTTTGTACCCTCTCAATCCTATCTACGTGAACAGTATACCGGGGACTCCAAACTACACTTCCGAATTCTAGGACACTACAAACAAATGCATTGTAAAGTATTTTAATGGTTTTTGCCTCTGGTAAAAGGTTTACTTATGCGCAGAATCAGTCTGAGTTGTTTAAAAGCCTTAACTACGATCTTATCAATGTGAAGGTTAAAGTGCAGTTTGGAATCCAGGGTAATGCCTAGACACGAATGTTGGTAACTCGAGTTAAGTTATTACTGGAAATTTTGTAATCATAAATAATTGGATGATGCTTTCGGGTGAATGTTATGACGTTACATTTATCCGTATTTAAAATTAGTTGATTATCCTTACTTGCAAATCTTCACAATCACCAAATGATACAACTTTTTTATTGTAAAAACCGCTTACGGCTACATAGTACCTGAGTAAAATATCTGAAATGGGCGGGCCCGCGAAATAATAGGAGGATCACTTTTGCAGACCAATAAAAAACCAGCGTGGATGAAGCGCCAGGCACGATTCTACGTGCGCATGCGCCGGCGAACGGGCGGACACAAACGTTAGATCGCAGAGATCAAACAGTATAACTACCTTTGCGCAGTTGTGTTATAAAGGTGTTAATTGTAAAGCAAATTTAGCTTAACTCTCAAAGCACTCCCACGTTTTAATTCATTGTGATTAATTTATGGCCTGAATAAAATGTGGCCAAACGCGACACTAGAGAATAAACCAGTCTAAATAATCTAATTAAATAAAACACACTCACCGCTTACATTGTAGGAGTAATCGCGCCTGAATGTTTTCGAAATCAGTTTAAAGCCTGAATATCCAAGGCAATAAAAAACTTTTTTGAGTCTAAATTATAAATTATTTTCTTATCGAGTGATCCGCTTAGATTTTTTAAAACTTAATGCTTATATTAAAAAAAAAATACGTGTGGCACTCGGGGACTGCCGCGGTAAAGCTATTGCATAGCATTTTTTAACAACTTATGCAATTATAATTATTTATTTATTTTATTTTTTCTGATATCAGATAACTGCGCTCTATCGGAAAACGTTGAAATTATTCCGAATCATTTGCGGCTGCGGAAGCAAATGATTCGGAATAATTTAAACGTCTTCCGATAGAGCGCCGCGCACGAATTTTTTAATCGATAAAGAAAAAAAACCGGATTATTCGAAAAAAATCGTAGATAAAAAGATAAATAATTAAATTATCTTTAAAATGGTGCAGGTTTCATAATAATACGCCAGATAGTATTTGCGTAGTAGTCGTTTTTGTGTTCGGTTAGACCTAATTTCACAAATTAATTACACTATGTAATATACACAAAATCTAAAATATTCAAAGCTAAGAATATTACGAAAATGTTCTTGTTTAACATATATTTTTTCGAATCGTAAGCAGTACTCGTTTAGACGTAATTATCAGTTTAAAAAAATACGTGTGGCACTCGGGGACTGCCGCGGTAAAGCTATTGCATAGCATTTTTAACAACTTATGCAATTATAATTATTTATTTATTTTATTTTTAGCTATTGCATAGCTTTTATCGCGGGCCTAGGCCAGCGCGGCGACCGAATGAAGAAATTTCTTAACAAAAAAAAAAAAAAATACTTGTGGCACTCGGGGACTGCCACGGAAAAGCTATTGCATAGCATTTTCAACAACTTATGCAATTATATTTATTTATTTATTTTATTTTTCTGATATCAGATAACTGCGCTCTATCGGAAAACGTTGAAATTATTCGAATCATTTGCGGCAGCAAATGATTCGGAATAATTTAAATGTCTTTCGATAGAGCGCCGCGCACGAATTTTTTATTCAATAAAGCAAAAAAAAACGAATTATTCGAAAAAAATCGTAGATAAAAAGATAGATAATTAAATTATCTTTAAAATGGTGCAGTTTTCATAATAATACGCCAGATAGTATTTGCGTAGTAGTCGTTTTTGGGTTCGGTTAGACCTAATTTCACAAATTAATTACACTATGTAATATAAACAAAATCTGAAATATTCAAAGCTAAGAATATTAGGAAAATGTTCTTGTTTAACATATATTGTATTCGAATCGTAAGCAGTACTCGTTTAGACGTAATTATCAGTTTAAAATCATTAATTTTCGTTAAGAAATTTCTTCATTCGGTCGCCGCGCTGGCCTAGGCCCGCGATAAAAGCTATGCAATAGCTTAATAATGATTTTAAACTGATAATTACGTCTAAACGAGTACTGCTTATGTAAAACTTATGTAAAATATATGTTAAACAAGAACATTTTCCTAACGATTTTATTATTTCTTTCGGAAAACGTTGAAATTATTCCGAATCATTTGCGGCTGCGGAAGCAAATGATTCGGAATAATTTAAACGTCTTCCGATAGAGCGCCGCGCACGAATTTTATATTCGATAAAGCAAAAAAAACGGATTATTCGAAAAAATTCGTAGATAAAAAGATAGATAATAAAAAATAAAATTATCTTTAAAATGGTGCAGGTTT